>JAMXBB010000002.1:74886870-75050614 GCA_024138015.1 Lumnitzera littorea | reverse complement strand
CCTCTACCCCCCACCCAACCTACCCCCCTACCTAAACACCTCTCCGAAAAACATTTGTCCTTGAAAGTTACATACTAGGTGAAGGAATAGCTTTAGATACTTTCTCCTTAACTCTTCTTGTGGCTTCCAAGTCACTTTCTGCTCAAAATGATTTGATCATTGCACCCCGACATATGATCCTTCTTCTCCTCAAGTTCTGAACCATAGTACTCACTATCTTTATGGGTCACTCTATGGCGGACATATTGGGTTTTAATTCTAAGGGCTCTAAGTCTACTACTTATACTCTTTGTTGCTCTATTTCCTATTCCAAATTAGGCTTAAACTTCCTTAACATTAACACAGAAACATTATGTACTCCTTCCAATTTGAGATGAAGTTCCAATCTATACGCCACTTTTTCAATCCTTTCAATGATTTTAAAGGGTCTAACATACCTGGGAGTTAGTTTTCCCCTTAGCCTAAACCTGAACACTTACTTAGTAAGGTAGACTTTTAATAGCACTTTGTCATCAACTTAGAACTCTAAGGGGCATCATCACCTATTAGTATAGCTCTTTTAATGACTCTATACTACTTGCATTCCTTTTCTTATCAGCCTCACCTTATCCACTACCTCTTGTACCAAGTCTAGACCCAAAACTTATCTCTTGCCTACCTCATCTTAGTAGAGAGGCGATATGCACTTTCGCTCATAAAGAGCCTCATAAGAAGCCACTTGAATAGTCACTTCTCTGATTTTTTTTTTTTTCCTTCTCTTCTCCATTTGCACAAGAGAACCCTAACCCATCTCGAATTAATTCTTAGGTAAGGTCGTTTGGCGATGCATGACATCTGACATGTTGTAAGCCATGCTATGCTTGAGGAATGCATTACATCCACTGAGTAGCTTATGAATTTACTTACCTTCTACTCACATTTCTACCTAAAGCCACTTATATTTCTTCAATATTTCTCAAAGGACCCATTCACTCTACAATAAAACCTCTTCTAAGGCAAGAACCCTATCATCTTAGTATCAAAGCATAAGATTCTGAGTAGTGCCAAAAGTTTGAGTAGTGTTGTACGTATTGTCATAGTTGAAGTCTTGGTTGTATGTTAGCTGTAGTAAGGTATTAGTGTGAGTTTTGTTGTACTCTGCTTTCATTTCTCAAAACAAAGCAAGGGTTGTTGAAGTAGAGTCATAGTTGGAAGTATATTACTATTTTGTGTGTGTTGTTGTTTTGTTGTTTGTCAAAGGTGGTAGTAGTTGTTTAGGAGAATTGTAAGTGTTAACATATTATGGTCATTGTGTTACTAAATTGGTGGATTGTCACAACCATGGTTATTGAAGAAGTGGTTGTCAAAAGCTGTGTATTTAGCTATTAAGTGACAAAATGACCGATTCGAGTGTAAACATGGTAGTTGGAGATAATGAAAGCAATGCTCTAAGCCGAAGCTGATGTATAGAGCAAAACCTAGGAACCATAGATGAATGAATGGATCGAATCACTAAACTATTAGAGAATATGTTAATCATGATGCAAAGAGAAGTCATAGTCTATGCTAAAAAAGTTTATTGAGATGACAAGCATGCTATTAATGAGACACCATATTAAATTTGAGCTAAATATCAACATCATCAAACTAATAATGAAGGCTAATGCAAAAGAGTTTACCTAGCTTGCAATACTCAAGTTAGAGGAGTTAAGCGACGAACCAATAGAAGAATAAATGTCATGGAAGAAGAAGAGAGTGATGATGAAGAATAGGTCGATGAAAGATTAGCAAGAGTACCCCCAAGGTAGCAGATTAAAGGCAAACCTAATAAGGTTGAGTATCATGTTCAGCATCCCCAAAGAAGAGCAGAGCGACTAACTTACCAAAGGATCAATTTAGATGATGTTGGTGAAATTGATGAGGATTACTATGAAGAGAAGAGTATTGTTTGAGATCCCAGAAGTATTGATAATGTAAAGGTTCTGATTTTGAGCTTCCTAAGAAGTTGTAGTGCCAATGAACACCTAAACTGGGAAGAGAAAGTTGAGAAGTTGTTTGAATACTATCATTATGCTGAGAGTGACAAAGTTAGACTTGTCTCCTTAGAATTCACTGGGTATGCCTACATGTGGTGGAAGAAGTTACCTATGACAAGAGGAAGAGAAGGTCAATGAGGTGTAAGAATATGGCAAGAAAAGAAAAGAGTCATCAAAGGAAGATTCATCATTGATTCTTATTATCATGATACCTTTACAAAATTGTAGGAGCTGAAACAAGGGAGTTAATCTATTGATGAGTATGTACAAGAGTTCCAAATGCTGATGATCAGGTATGAGGTAGAAGAGCCCAAAGCTAGAACTACTTCCAGATTTGTTACTTGCTTGAATTATGAGCTAAGAGATGTTGTCGAGGTACAATCTTTTCACACCTATGAAGAAGCCATTAAGGTCACCCAATGTGGTGAGAGATAGAGGAAAAATCAACCTTATTAAGTTCCTAATATTCAACCTATTCAATTAGTCCAATATGTAGGGGAAGTAGCAAGAAGCCCGTTAACTTAGTGCTAAACAAGAAAAAAGGATAATTGTCTCATGTAGAAGAAGTAAGGATGGAGTAAGGAGGGAAAGAGAAGAAATTTGGAAAGGAGCAAGCATCAGGAAGAAAGACTAATGAGATAAAGTGCTTTAAATGGAAAGACTTTGGATATATGGTTGCCTAATGTCTGAATAAACGAACTATGACCATTAAAGGTGATGTTCCAACCTTTAAAGTGTACAATATTGATGAAGAAGCTAATGAAGCTATGGAAGAAGTAGAAGATGGAGTAAAGGTAGAAGTTATAGAAGATAACATTTATCCAAATGAAAGGGACATGCAAACATTAGTTGTCCTTCAAGCTCTAAGTGTGGAACCTAACAAAGAGAACAAGCAACGAGATTTGTTCCATACTATTTGCAAGGTAAGAGATTAGTTTTGCATTCTAATTATTAATAGTGATAGTTGTATGAATGTTGCATCCACAAGACTAGTCGAGCAATTAAACTTGCTAACTTTTGCACAGCCTAGATTGTACAAATTACATTGGCTAAATGAGATGGGATTGTTGCATGCTATAAAACAAGTGTTATCACCAATTTCTATTAGGAGTTACAAGGATGGGATATTGTGTGATGTGTTACCGATGTGTACTTTGCGTATTTTATTAGGCCAACCTTGGTTGTTCAATAGGAAAGTTATTCATAATGGCTATAAGAATACTTATACGTTTGAGAAAGACGATCGACTTATTATGCTTTTCCCAATGAGACCAAGCCAAGTCAATAGTACATAGTCCAAATTGAGTTAACATACCGAGAAGGCATTAGTGATGAGCAGATCTAAGCTTATACAAGCTATGAAATCTGATAAGCTGACTTTTTACTAGTACAAAAGTTGTTAGAGCTAAGGAAGTAGGGCGATTTCCCTAAAGAGGTCGAGAAATTGTTAGAAGAGTTTGCCGACCTATTCCTTAAAGAGTTTCCAAGAGGATAACCACCAAAGTGAAGAACAGAGCACGGCATTGACCTGCAATCAAGAGCTACATAACTAAATCAACTAGCCCTACAGATGAATCCTAAGCAAGTCATTAAGCTACAAAGATAGGTAAATGAGCTCATTGAAAGAGGATATATCCAAAAAAGTATGAGTCCATGTATTGTGCCCACACTTTTGGTTCCTAAGAAGGACGGAAGTTGGAGGATGTATATGGATAATTAAGCTGTTAATAAGATTACCCTAAAATATAGGTATCCAATTCCTAGGTTAGATGATATGTTAAATGAGTTGCATGGTGTGTAGATATTCTTTAAGATTGACCTAAAGTCCGAATATCATCAAATTCATATGTGAGAAGGAGATGAGTGAAGACAACCTTCAAGACCAAACACGGATTGTACAAGTGGCTTATGATGCTGTTTGGCTTATTAAATGCTCTAAGTACTTTCATGAGATTAATGAACCATGTGTTGAGAAATTAGATAACCAAATTTGTCGTAGCATATTTTGATGATATTCTAGTATGTAGTTACGACTAACTCAAGCCATGTAAATCATCTCAAAACCATTTTTGAGGTACTTCGAGCTGAGCAATTGTTCGGCAATTCGAAGAAATGTTACTTCTGTCAAGAAGAGGTTATATTTCTTAGGTATGTAGTTAGTGGTGGAGGCCTTAGAGTAGAAAAGGAAAAGATCTAACCTATAATGGAATGGCCTACCCTAACCTCTTGTGCTAATGTACACAATTTCCATGGCTTAGCTTTTTTCTATCGTAGGTTCATTTGGAATTTTAGTTTTATTGTTGCACCCCTTATCGAGCTCACAAAGAAAGGAAGAAGAGAACTTTACCAAGCTAAAAAAGAGACTAACTTCAACCCTAGTGCTATCTTTGCTTACTTCAACAGGGTTTCCAAGTTAAAGTGTGATACATCTAGCAATGGTATTGGTGTAGTTCTCATGTAACTACTAATTTATTGCATATTTCAATGACAAACTCAAGGTATCTACTTTGAACTATTCTGTATATGAAAAAGAGTTACATGCCCTTATCCGAGCTTTACAAACTTGGTAGCATTACCTATTGCTTAAGGAATTTGTTATATACTCTTATCACCAAATGTTAAGATATTTGAAGAGCCAACCAAAACTGTTCAAGCAACAAATTAAATGGGTTAAGCTTCTAGAGAGTTTTTCGTTTACAATTATGTACAAGCTAGGGAAGGCAAATGTAGTTGCAAATGCCCCTGTCAACATGACACATAATGGTTTCTGAGCTCCATGCGAGATTGCTTGGATTTGTAAGTATCAAGGAGTAGTATCCCTAAGACTCAGATTTTGGACTGATATATGTTCAATGTAATGAGTGAAGGACGTTGGATGACTACTTTGTAGTAGAGGGATATCTTTTTTAAGTTGGAAAACTATGAATGTCAACCTATTCCATATGAGACTTACTCATCAAGAAAGCCTATAGTAAAGGATTATTAGAACATTTTGGTGAAAAAAGGATTGATGAGCTATTGAGGTCAAGGTTTTACTAACCTAACATGTTGGAGGATGTACATTGAGTTGTCAAAAGATGTACTACACGCAAAGAGTACAAGAGTTGAGTTGTTCAAGGAAATGAAATGCCATTGCTTGTATCGACCAAACCATAAGTAGACCTAAGTATGGATTTTGTTCTCGATTTGCTAAGAACAACATAATGAAAGGATCTTGTGATGGTTATGGTCAACAAGTTCAACAAAATGGCACATTTTGTGCCTACAACAAAACTAACAATACTTCGACTATTCTTTTCTACTTTTACAGGAGATCCTGAAGCTTCATCGAGTTCCAAGGACTATAGTGACTAATAAAGACCCAAAATATCTAAGCTATTATTGGAAGACCTTGTGGTGCCAACTAAAAACCAAGTTGCTTTTCAGCACTTTATGCCATCCCTAAATTGATGATCAGATAGAGGTCATCAACTGAACATTAGGTTCTCTTCTCCGAGTTATGGTGAGAAGAAATCAAGCCGATTAGAATATTTGCCTACTTAGTGTAAAGTTCACCTACAACTGATATGTCCATAGCACAATAAGCAAGACCCCATTCAAAGTAGTATATGATTTCAACCTAGAGCTATCCCTTGATCAGACACCAATGCTCAAGACCAAGCAAGGTGACCCAAAAGCTAATCACCGAGCTAGATTGCACCAGATCTACTAAGAGGTTACCAAGCAATTACCTTGAGCTGTTGAGAAGTTAGCCCAGGAAGCTAAGGATGAAGAGAAGGAAGCTGTTTTAACTAGGAGACTTATGTGGCTGCATCTTAGCAAGGAAAAGTTTCCTAACAAGAGAAAGAATAAGCTCTCATCTCAAGCCAAAGGACCTTTTTTAGTACTTTAGAAAATCAACGACAATGCTTACAAGCTCGAGCTCCTTGAAAGGTACGAGTCTTTAAGGTCTTCAATGTTATCGACCTAAGTCAGTATGTACTCAAGGAAGATACATTAGTAGAAAGCTTCGAAGATTTGATCCCCAATTCTAAATAACTTAGAGGGAGTGATAAGAATCAGCCTTTAAGTCCTCTTACCTACTCTTAAGTTAGACTCTTGGCTTAGATGGTCTACCAAATCCTCTCCCATTACCTAAGTCTAAAAGAAGTCGACCTATTGTGCCGAGTTAACCTAATCGTACATCCGAGTTGCCATGATTTTTGCCTCCTCCTACAAGAACTCCAATTCGATCTATCTAAAGACTCTCCATTGACTTTGTCGACCTATCTTAGAGATCTTACATTTTAAGCATGAAATTATCATGTTGTTTTTGAACTGACCTCAAGGGAATGCCTCGAACTAACCAGAGACCCAAGTACTATCAACCCCATCCTTACTTGTTAAAAATTGTTATGTAGTAGGTCCGTTATCCCCTCGCTCGGTGACACATATCCTACAAGCCCCGAACATGGAACTTGATTCAAAATTTTTTCTTTCTAAAAAGATTACACATTTGTCCTTTTCTCTTGTAAATTGTTGTATTTAGTTTTTAACCTTTTAAGTAATTACGTGTAATGCAATGTAACCCTAGGAACCCAAGTATAAAATACTTGCTATAATACTTGTTGTAATCAGATTATTTCCTTAATTAAATGAAGTTTCTTTGAGTTCTTTTTTTCTCTCTCTTCTTCCTTTGCACAAGAGAACCTAACCTAACCCATATCAACCTTTAAGCAAGGTTATGCGGTAAGCAACCCTTCAACCCAGATTGTTGAGTCACACTCAACATGTTATGGGTTATGCTGTGCTCAAGTGGTGCATCACATGTACTAAGTACCTCATGAATTTGCTTACCTTCTACCTACATTTCCACCCAAACCCACTCATATTTCTTCAATAGTCCTCAAAGGCCATACTCACATTACAGTAAGATCTCTTCCAAGGCATGAACCCCTATCACTATCACTTTATCATTCTACATCAAAACTCCTCCTAACCCTTCAATAGAACCATTAGTCTATATCACAAATTCTTCCTTACTATGAGGTAAATTCTATATAGGCTCTATCACTAACCTTTCCTTCAATTGCTGAAAGTTACTTTCACATTTGTCACCCCACTAAAATTTAACCCCCTTTTGAGTTAACCAAGTTAAAGTGGTTGTTAACTTTGAGAAGCCTTTTACAAACTTCCCATAGTAACCTACCAAACCCATGAAGCCTCTAATTTTTTACATTGTCTAAGGTCATGGCCAGTCCACCATAGCCTTCACCTTATCAAGATCCATTGTAATTCCATCTTTGTTTACAATATGTCCTAAGAAAGATATTGGCTTTAGTTACCGAACTTTGTATACAATCTCTCTTCTCTTAGTTTGCTCAAAACTATCGTCAAATGGTTCTCATGCTATTCTCTACTTCACAAGTATACAAGGATATCATCAATAAAGACTACAACAAATTTGTCTAAATATTCCTTAAATACTCTTTTCATGAGATCTATGAATGTTGTTAGTGCATTAGTGAGACCAAAGAGCATTAACAAAAACTCATAAAGCTTAACAAAAACTCATACTAAGTTTGCTCGGAAAGGAAACTTGTAATGTTCTGATGTTGTAATGATGTGTTTGCATATAAGTAAATGGGTTTTATATACTAACCCTGTTAGGGTTATAAGGCATACATGGAAAAAACAAAAAGGATAATTTACAATTGGAATACATGAAATATACTAAAAGGGGTAAAAGAGACAAAGAATATTTTATATAGAAAACTAAGGAATCCTTTTAGAATGTTGTACCAAAAGACGTGCCAATAGGCGATTGGCACCATAGAAGCTGTGTTTGTCGTTGCAGAGCATGGGAAAATCTTGTAGTTGTAGAAATAGGCTTAAGGGATGTCAAAAGAGGGTTTGAGAACTGGGTAGATCTGGTTCTATTTGGGTTAGAGCTCAAGTGCTAAGAGATATTCGGAGTCCGGGTCAGCATTTCTTTAGGTTGAAGTTTTAGTAGATCGACTCGATCAAACGTCCAAAGTCAGTTGACTTAAGCGCTGTCTGGATCTTGGTAAGAACTCAACAATAAGCATGGCTACACGATAAGTCAGCTTATATGCTTGGCAGGTATGTGTTCGATAGCTCGAAAATGCTATTGGTACTAACTTGGGCTCAACACTCAGGTCGGCAGTAGTGTAAAAGATAGGGATTGGAATAGGAATCTTTGCCTTGAATGGGATATTGAGCTAGTATTCTCCGTGTTAGTCCTTGGAGCCCTCTAACTCGGTTGTACGTTATCGAGTCATATATCGTTTTCCTTAATTTAACTTATATTAAGCCTAATTTACTTAATATAAATTATTCGACATTAAATGAATGAAACATTTTTCTTTAAAAAAATTCTTAAAAAAATCAAGTCGCTAACCAGTTAAATTGGTAAAAAATGAAATTAGGGTTTTCGAGTAAAAAAAACCTAACTTAGCTATCGATCCGTAGATTTTCTTTAAAAATAATTAACTATAAAAACTAAGTTTGGGGATAACCTATTAAGACTAAGTCACCATGTAAAAAAAAATTATTAAACTTTATTTTTTTTTTAAATACTAAGATATATGTAGATATATAAAATGTAACTAAAATGAATTTTTTAGGATTTTTTAGGATTTTTTATTACGAATTTTCAAGAAAAAGGAAAAAAAATTAATTTTTTATAGGTTGTCTTAAAGGTATTTATATACCTACTAGTCGGGATCAAACCAACGTAATTCTTTTTTTAGAAAAGATTTAATGAGTAGATTATTTTTAAATTTGAACATCAAGCCAAATTTACATTTTTTTTATAAAAAAAAATCTTAAAAAGATTTAATTTCATGAATCTATTTTTTAAATAAACCTAACTAACTAAATCTTTATTTAAAAAAAAAACTTCGTTTAAGTTTTTTTTATTTTATTATTATTTTAAAAAAATTACTACATGTCAAAAAATATTTTTCCTAAATCCTATATGCAAGATATACTAAGTACCTATTACATATCTTCTTCGAAAATATGGATTTTAGAGAAAAAGATATATGGTTTTTTAAAAAAAATTGTAATTTTTGATAAAAAAAATGTAATATAACTAAATTAATAAAAAAAATTCAAATTATCTAAAAAATATAATAAAATGACAAGACAATTAAAAATATAAAAAAAAACTACACTAAAGAAAACAAATTAATAAAATAATTAATTAACTATTAAAAAATAATTTTTTTTTACCTAAACAAGTTGAATAGTGCATGATCAGCGTGTTCGTGTTGATTGTATCATAATTGTCTAGACTACGTTTGCACGTTTGATGTATGCACTGATTGTGCAAGTATGCGACGTCGTGCTGATTGTGCATGGCAACAACGCGTGTGTTGTGATTTTATGCTATCAGGTCAAATTAATGTGTAGTGAGGAAGTATGTATGCGTATTTCGTTAGTGCAGTAGTGGTGTGGCGAGGAAGTATTGTACTGACTTCATGCGTGTTGGTGTGTGTTTGAGTGTATAACGGCATGAGTGTTATCATGTGTAAGTGAGATGGATATTGGTGAGTGTTGAGTTGATTTTGGTGTATGGATGTGTATAGACCTTGGTATACGTGCTGTGTGTTGATTTCATGTAGTGCATGGATGTGTTTTGACTTCATACAGTGTAAGTAGCAGTGTGTGGATAGGCGAGCATATGAGATCAAGGCGTGGTGGAATGGCGTATGCTGTGATCAGGTATGGCGAGTGGCATGGGTGTTCAGTGACCAGTAAGCGAGTGTTGTGGGGACTAGTCGTGAGTGAGGAATTGTGAAAACATGTATCAATATGAATATGTGTTAGTGTGTTAGGGATTGTGAAAAACGCATTCAAACTCTATCACCACATTCCTATTTATAAGCCATCCGATTGAATCTTTTGAATTTTTTTAGATATAGATTTAATCTCAACAAATCCTAAATACAAAAGATATGATAATCCAATTTGGATTTATTGAAGATTCATCGAATATTCTAGAAACCCTATATTAATTTGGGTTTTCTATCTTTTGGGCTCGACTCAATTCATCTCGATTTAGCCCATTAACCCATTTAATAAATCTTAAGTTTATTATAGTCTAATATAAATTAGATAAAGATCCACTTTATATTGGATTGGACCAAAATATATTTTAACGAAGCCTAATCCTTTAACGACTTAGAATTCATTAAATTGAACGCACTCCATTATTCGATTTGACCCTAAATGACTTGACTCGACTCTTTTTATTTTTTATTTTTTATTTATTTATTTTCTTTTATTTTTTTCTTTCTTTAACATAGCTCAATAAAAATACTAAAATAAAAC
Organism: Lumnitzera littorea; assembly: GCA_024138015.1. Taxonomy (NCBI): domain Eukaryota; kingdom Viridiplantae; phylum Streptophyta; class Magnoliopsida; order Myrtales; family Combretaceae; genus Lumnitzera; species Lumnitzera littorea. The sequence goes on along the minus strand of JAMXBB010000002.1, from coordinate 75,040,262 downwards.
GGAAAAAATGAGGTATCTATAAGTATCCCTCTTTGTAATGAAGTTTAATTACAACTTCGCTACAAAAACCAAAGAGATACCCATTTTTACTAAACCCTACTTTGAACTGATAGAGGATTATTAACTTGAATGGTCAACTAAGCTGTGTTTTATCTTGAAGAAAGGTACCGACTTGAAAGGTCAATGTAGAAAATAACAGCCCACCTTAAAAAGGTAGGGTAAAGGAATGGGAAAACCTGATACGGACTTATAGATGAACATACGATCCCAATATCATGCGTAACCAAAGGGATGGATCCAAGTCGTAAGATGACTTGAAAAAGTATATGATAGTCAAGGGTAAGTAGGGGGTTCCCATGCACTGACGATAGATATGACGCACCAATACCTCACACGAGCTTAGGTCACACTTGATATAACGCATAAGTATGACTGGAGGTCACTCGTCACTAGTTCATGCTCGAATAGGCTAGATAAGAATAGCTCAAGAGTAAGCAAGATAACACTTAGCTCAAGAGAAGGTAAAAGTCTAGTATATTCTTCTATATGTTCTCGTAGCTGTTATATTATGTGATTATTTATAGTATCCCATTAAGGTAAGTTCTACGTTATAAATAATTACAAAAATGAATCCCTATTTGCTAAATAAAAGGAAAATAATTTATAGGGAAAACACGAAATCATATACAATGAATATCATTTGTTAGAAAGGATAGTGCATACGCGTTTTTATTTTACGATTCTAACAATAGTTTGATCTGAGCAGGGGTAGGCCTCTATTTAAGTCTGTTCAATGTCAGAAGTTCAACACCCTAACTATTAAGGCTAGATTGGGGTTAGCTCAAGGACAGCTCACAGTGGGGTTAGCTTCGAATGGTCGGTTCCTGACAGTTATCAACTTAGCCTTGATACCGTAGAGATTGCTGTATTTAGATTTAGCGCTTGGACTAGTACACAGTAGAGGGTTCGGTTCGGCACATCAGCTAGTTATCTTGACAACACCTTGGATAGCATAGAGAGCGAAGTAGCTCAGCAAATCGGATTGGGGCAAGCACTACTCTCAGCACTTAAGTCACCTCAAAGAGCTCGGCGAACCACCTAAGAGAGCCTTCGGGCTTAGGAACGTATAATTGGTCCTTGATCCCTATCAAAACCTATCTTAAAAGAATGGGGTAAAGGAATAGGAAGTCCGTTTTGAAATAAGAAACCCATCTTGAAAGGATGGGGCGAAAAAACCAGGTTGCCTATCCTAAAGGGATAAGGCCAAAGATTTAGGATGATTAAGAGGCTCATCTTAAAAGGACAGGTCAAAAGGTTAAGTAGGGCAAAATATTTAAGGTACCTATCTTGAAAGGATAAGGCCAAAGAATTAAGAATGCCTATTTTGAAAGAATAGGGCTGAGAATTAGGGGGGTCATCTTGAAAGGACGAAGCAAAAGATTATAGTACCTATCTTGAAAGAATAAAGTAAGAGATTAACGGGGCTATCTTGAAAGGATAGGGCAAAAGACTAGGGTACCTATCTTAAAAAGATAAGGAAAAAGATTAAAGGGCCTATCTTAAAAGGATAGGGCAAAAAAAATTAAGAAAGCTCGTTTTGAAAGGACGGGGCAAAAAGATTAAAGGGCTCATCTTGAAAGGACAGGGCAAAAAGGATAGGAAGCCTATCTTGAACAAATAAGGCAAAAGGATAGGGTAGACACTACGTCGAAAAATTGATGTTTTAAAGACAAATTAGCTCTCAAAAGTATATATCTTTTGAAGAAGAAAACTTAACAAAAAGGTTGGAAGGCATGGTTGATTGTTTTTTTATCCCCAGATAACTGATATTCCTTGATGTAGGACAATAGAAGTTCCTATAGTGAAACTTTTTGAACTCTACATACAGGATAACTAAAATTCTCAAAATTCCAGAGATAGTCTAAGCTCTTAGCATGATGACAAAGGTTCTAGAAGATTCTTTTCATAAGATGGTTAAAGCTCTTGAATATTCTCATACTATAGGATAATTAAAGTTCTTAAACTAAGGATGATGAAGACTCCTGAATTAAATAACCTAAGTTCCTAAGGAAGGATGACTAAGGTTCTTATATCATCAAATAACCAAAGTTCCTAAGATAAGGACAACTAAGGCACCTTGAATCCCTCGAGGGATTATTGAAGTTCCTAATTTGAGGGTAACTAAAGTTAACATTACATATCCTCAAATCTTTCACTTTTTGAAACTCAAAGGAAAAAGGTGTGCTTTTATTGGAAAAAAACTATTCATCTTTTTCTTGCTAATAAGTAACGAAATTATACCAATTTTGAATGTTACAGATAAATGGTATGCTCATTCTTTTAGCCCATTGGCCATTCATTCTTCATCTTTGATTGCTCATCCGTTATAATGAGGGAATAGAAAAAAAAATTCAATTGAAGACCTTAATTTCAAGATGAAGTGTGTCCCCTATCCCTAGGGCATGTTTGACTTTTGCATCCATAAGTTTCATATAAAAAAAAGCATCCCGATTATCTGAATTGTTTAGTCTAAGAGGACTTTATCACACTCTCAAATAGCTTGTTTCAACTCTCGATTATAATTCCAAAAATTATGGTCAATTTTGTACGTAATACACTTTGATTGATTTGATAGGTCTTTTTTCTCAAGGTTATAACGTAGGCTTTTGGTCATTAGCTTAAACAATGGGGAAATGTTGATGAGTTAGCCAATTTTTGAAAAAAATTAATATCTTAACTCGAGTCTACAAGTCAAGAACCTTAAAGGGAAATGCTAAAATAGGCTTGCCTCAGTTTCATGAGCAATGATTGCTTAAGACAAATCAAATTCTTCAGTTAAAAGAGTTTTATTAGGGGTAGTATAGTAGGTAGGACTATAGAATTAAAGTTTCATTCCTTTGGGCTCAAAATCTCTTGTTCAGATTTTTGCTTTGAAGGATATTAGGGGAAGACTCAAGTCTTGAATTTTGAAATTCATGAGTTTAGCTTTTCTAAGGTACTTGAGCGCTAAGCCCTTGAAGAGCTTTTGAGCTATCCTTTGGGATGTGATCACCTTACTTTTGTTTTCTTTTTTTCTTTTCTTTTCTTTTCTTTTTTCTTTTTTTCTTCTTTTTTCTTTTTTTCTTCTTTTTTTTCTGTTTCTCTGTTTTCTTTTCCAAAGGTGATTTCCCTCCATGTGTCCAAGTTTCTGCTTGAAGAAATTGATGGCCCTAAAACCATGAGCTCAAAGTGTATAAGCCTAATGAAGTAGGGTATGGCTTTAGGGGGAGTGTTTGAGAAAGATCAACAGCTTTACGATGTTTGAATGAGTGTATGGATTTAAGTAAAATGTATAGTTTGAAACTCTTCTTCATTCTAAAGAAATCGAGTTATCAACGACAATTATTGCTCATGAATTGACATGACTAAAGCAAGCACAAGTTAACTTATCCCTTCTCTCTAAAATCAATGGCCCTAACCTCCTGATTGCCCTAGTGTGGGGTGGTTCTTGATAGGGTTTGTTTTTTGAAAAACTTCCCTCAAATAGCTCAAGTGGGCTAATAAGGGATAAAAATGTTTAAGGAGTGAAACAAATGCCTATCATCCTTTCAATTCGTGTATCACATGCAAGATAGACTTCATTTAAGGAACAAGTCTTATCCTCGCTTTCATGTCTCTCAGCTCTTACGAGTATTTTAGGGTCAATGTTTGGGTTTAAGGCTTACCTCTTATCATTCTAAATGCTTTAGATAACGAGATTTTTCTTGTTAAATAGACTTGAAGCATTTTATTTGTGTGCCCCTATTTGCCCCATTCTCATTTGATGAAATTGGATATTCAATGATGCCCTAATAGGTTACATGCTCCTCTCCCTTTAAAAGACTGCCTCATTTGCTGCTCGCTTAGCCCAACCTCATGAGGTTTGTTGGTGGAATAATTCATGGTAGAGACAAACTTCATGCTCTATTTCAGGGTTAGAGCAGGTGGACCAGTTTTGTGGAGTGAATGTTTAGGTCTTTTTGGGCTTAGAAAGGATTAGTGCGTGGACAAAGCTTTCGGTGAAGTTAGTAGGCCATATGTTTAAGGTTTTTTTCTAGCTCAAAGTGGGTTGAAATAGATGGAAAGATCTATAGTTTGTGTTTGGGCTTTTGTGTCTAAGGCTTTTGAAAAAGGTCTGATAGTTGGCTTCTCTTCAAGGATTATGTTTAGCTTAGGCTTTTCTTGGGGATAGGCTATGTCTTCACTATTTTCATTTATCAATTTCCAGTGTGATTTCTCCTTTTCCCCCTTAGTATCAAGTTTAACTCATGGGCTACATAGTGCTTTAGGCTTAGAATGAGTGACTTCCAGGATTAGGCTTAGGCCGAAGTTGTTGTTGTCAGTTGTCTTAGCTTAAAAAAAAAAAAAGAATGGATATGGGCTTCAACAATGGGCTTAATTGCTCAAAAGTAATAACTCAAAGTTCGTAAACTCCGTACTCATTAGCATATATTTTTTTTCTTTGAAAAATTTATGATTTTTTTAAAAACGTTATTCTAATAAAAAGCGTTTGAAAACACCTATATTATAAAAACTTATGTTACAAACAGGGTTACTAACATCTCCTAACTTATTGGAATGATTGAAAAAGTTAGAGAGTTGACAAGAAGGAGTGGCTATTTTACAAAGTTGACAAGAAGGAGTGGCTATTTTACAAAGTTGACAACTAAAGGTAATGACTTATTTACATGTAAAAATTCTTGAAAACCCTGAAGGATGCTAAAGAGAATCTATGATATCAATAACTAGATTGCTAACATTGTCTAAAAAAAAAAAAGCTAGAAGTGACATGATGAGGACGACAAAGCTACAAAAGGACAATCGATAATTGAAGTGTTATAATTTTATAAAAAGGGTCTAATGTTACAAAAAGATAATTAGGAAACACTATGGGGATGATATTTACAAAACATTAACAAGTTAAAGAATTTTTTATTTATTCCTTTTTAATTTACATGAAAGTATGTCATTGTACAAAAGTTTTCAATAGAAATAAGTAACACCAAATAATAGAGTAACAAAAATGAACAAATAATTAACATACAATAAAAAGGCACTCATGCACATGCTAGGCTAGCAATTGGATAATAATGCAATAATTTAATATAGTAAAAATTTTCAAGTTGCAACTTCATTATAACACCATGATTATATTAATTTGAATACAGATGCACTAGGCCCTTCTTGGGCATAGAATTTTTCTATGAGTATAAACATAAACAAAGTGTAAAGATTTTAATAGTTTATAGAGAAATCATTTTCTACATGAAAAAAATTATATGACCAATATATCACATGGGAAAATAATAAAATTGCAACTCCTTACTTATGATATATATTTTTTTCTTTTGAAAACATTGCACTAATATTCATTTGCCTACCTATAAAAAAATTTATGCAATTTAGTGGATTTGGTCTTAAATCTTATTGTGCCACTTTTTATTTGAAGAAAAAAAAACAATAAATAATACCTACATTACAAAAATACATAATACACAGAAAAAAAAATCAGAGATAACAATATATATACAACAAAATATAGTATAAAATTAATGCAATATGCTACAAACGCATGCCATGCAATAAAGATCAATAAATATTAAATTATAGGAATTGAATCATTATGAATCTACGGTCAAAGAGTACTCTTATATAAGTGGATCCAAAATAGGATTTTAAAAAAGAATGAAGCTCATGAACACTTACATATAAGGGTTAGTGATTTTTAAATTTCCCTTTTTTTCTGAAAAAGAATGCTGAACTGACCATGGATTAATTAGACTTTTCCTATGATTCAAAAATGACTAGCCCTTTTTAAAAAAGAATGATGTAGAAAGGTAGGGTCTATAGGTCTCAAGCTCTACTACTTCAAGGATTTTCGAAGAAGCTTGAGTGAGCTACATCGAAGCTTAAGTAAGCTTACCTATCATCGCTTTGTAGGGTAAAGACCCTAGTAACCTGAGGGTTACACAATAGTGGTCCGTCTTAAGTTCCTAAAGTGGCTTAGGTCCGACCACAGCTAAATACACAAATGATAAAAAAAATTCCCTCGAAATCCCCAGTAACGGGCCCATTGGGCTAGGTTTTTCTTAGAGGCTTATATCACTAAAACCTAGTTAATACAACTATATTACAAAATATATTAAATAAAAACAAATAAAATCCCATTAATTAATTTTTTAATTGTTGCATGGTTAGCCTACTAATCCCTAATAGAGTCACCATTTCTGTCTAGCCCTATTTTGTTTTCCTTAATTTAATTGATATTAAGTATAGCCCACTTAATATAAATTACTTAACATTAAATTAAGGAAACATTTTTCATTTAAAAAAATATTCTAAAAAAAATGGAGTCGCCAACCAATTAAACTAGTAAAAAATAAAATTAAGGTTTTCAAGTAGGAAAACTCGAATTTGGCCACTAATCCGTAGATTTTCTTAAAAAATAATTAACTAGAAAAACTAAGTTCAGAGATTAACTTATTAAGACTAAGTCATCATGTAAAAAAAAATAATGAGTTTTATTATTATTATTTTTTAAAAAATAATAAGATATATGCAAATATACAAAATGTAACTAAAATGAATTTTTTAGGATTTTTTATTACGAATTTTCAAGAAAAAGGAAAAAAATAATTTTTTATAGATTGCCTTGAAAGTACCTACGTACCTATTAGTCGAAATTATATCAACATAATTCTTTTTTTAGAAAAGATTTAGTGAGTGAATTATTTTTAAATTTGAAAATCAAGTCAGATTTACGTTTATTTAATCATTTATTCTTTAACTCATTTATTCTTTAAAAAAAAACTAAAAAGATCTAATTTCATAAATTTATTTTATAAAAAAACCTAATTAACTAAATCTTTTTTTAAAAACTTAGGTTAAGATTATTTTATTTTATTATCATTTTAAAAAAAATCACTACGTGCTAAAAAATATTTTTTTGAAATCCTATACGCTAAGATACGTATTACGTATATTCTTTGAAGATATGGATCTCGAAGAAAAAGATATACGATTTTTCAAAAAAATGTAATTTTTGATAAAAAAAAATGCAATTTAACTAAATTAATGAAAAAATCAAATTATCTAAAAAATATAGTAAAACAACATGACAATTAAAAATATAAAAAATGCACTAAATAAAACAAATTAGTGAAATAATTAATTAACTAATAAAAAATAATAATTTTTTATACCTAAATAAGTTGAATCATGGTGATCAGTGTGTTTGTGTTGATCATATCGTGATCGTCTGGATTATGTTCATGTGTTCAGTATGTGTATTGGTCGTACGCGTATACGACGTTGTGCTAATCGTGCACAGCAACAGCGTATGTGTCATGATCATGTGCTATTGTGTTAGATCAATGTATGGCGAGGAAGTATGTGTATGTATTTCGTTAGTGCAGCGATAGTGTGGCGAAGAAGTGTTGTACTGACTTTATGCGTGTATTAGTGTGTGTTTAAGTATATGGCGGTGTGAGTGTTGTCGTGTATGAGTAAGAGGGACATTGGCGAGTGTTATGTGTTGATTTCGGTATGTAGATGTGTGTATCGACTTCGGTGTATAGATGTATGTAGACCTTAGTATGTATGCTGTGTATTGATTTCATGTAACGTGTGGATGTGTTTAGACCGACAATGTATGTGATGTGTGCTAATTGACGGTGTATGGAAATGTTTTGACTTTGTGCAGTATAGGTATTAGTGTGTAGGTGGGCGAGCATGTGAGATTAGGACATAGTAAAGTAGCGTGTACTGTGATCAGGTATGGCAAGTGGCATAGGTGTTCGATAACCAATGAGTGAGTGATGTTAGGGCTACTCATGAGTGAGGAATTGTGAAAACATCTATTGGTGTGATTATGTGTTGGTGTGTTGGGGATTATGAAAAACGTATTCAAACTCTATTGTCGCATTCCTATTTATCAGCCATTCAATTGAATCTTTTTGGATATAGATTTAATCTCAACAAATCTTAGATATGAAAGATATGATAATCCAATTTGGATTTATTGACAATTCTAGAAACTCTATATTAATTTGGGCTTTCTATCTTTCGAGCCTGACTCAGTTCATCTTGATTTAGCTCACTAACCCATTTAATAAATCCTAAGTCTATTTTGGCTCAATATAAATTAGATAATAATCTACTTTATATCAAATTGGACTAAAAAATATTTTAATGAAGCCCAATCCTTTAATGACTTAGAATTCATTAAATTGAATGCACACCATTATCTGATTCGACCTTAAACGACTTGACTCGACTCAACTCAATATAACTTAACTCTTTTCATTTTTCTTTCAATTTATTATTTTTTCTTTAACCTGGCTTAATAATAATACTAAAATAAAATGGCAAAAATGAGGTGTCTACACACATGAATGGTTCGAGGAGTTGATTCCTATCATCTACTTGGGGGTCGGAAAGATTTGCCCTCAAATCCAAAGTGATCTCAAGAACTTATTATATCCTAACATCTGCTAAGTCTTCTTCTAGTTGTTGGGACTTAAGTCAAATACATTAAAGGTGGAGGAAACACCATAGTTTTCAAGCAACTCAATTTGGTAGGCATTGCCGCTGATATTCTTCAGGACCTTGCATGGACCACTAACTTGTAGAGATAGCTTACTTTGTCGCAAGTATGGAAATCTCTCTTTGCTAAGATGAATCTATACTAAGTCTCCCAGTCTAAAAGAAACAATTCGGCGGCCACGACTATCGATTTCTTGTTGTCTCTTGTTGAACATAGTGATCTTCCTTACCACAGACTAATGTAGTTCTTGCAATTCTTGGGCTCGAGTAACTTTAGATTGACTTTCTTCAGCAGCTATGGGGGTACTAATCAAATCTACTAAAATAGTGGGATTGAGGCCATAGATGACCTCAAAAGAAGTCTTCCTAGTTGTATTATGGACAATTCAATTGTATGCGAACTCTGTAATAGGCAGACATAGATCCCAATCCTTTAAATTCTTTCATACAACAGCTTAAAGTAAATTGCCTAACTATCTATTCACCATTCAATCTGGTCATCAATTTGAAGGTGGCTACTGGAGCTAAACATAAGCTTAGTTCCAAGTCTTCTCCAAATAGTCTTCCAAAAATAGCTCAAGAATTTGGTGTCCTGATAAAAAACAATTGTCTTCAGCACTCCATGTAAGTAGACAACTTCCTGTAAAAACAAATCAACAATTCATAAAGTATCGTTAGTTCGATGATACAAGATGAAGTGTACCATTTTGCTAAAACAGTCTACTACAACAAAGATTGAATCCATTCCTTTGGATATCTAAGGAAACTCTAGGACAAAGTCCATATTGAAGTTGGCCTAAGGTAAGGTCAATATAGGTAAGGGCATATGCTTTCCAAGTGGCTCCCTCTTTCCCTTAGCCCTCTTGTAAGTTTCACAACTATCGACTACCTTATGGACATACTTGGCCAGTAAAAGTTTTCTTTCAATAGGTCGGTTGTTTTGGTCTCTCCAAAATGACAAGAAAATCCACCATTGTAAGCTTCTCTCATTAACAACTTACCTATGGATTAGATCGATATGCACAATTTTCTATCCTTAAATAGATAACCATCATTGAGGTAATACCCTCCAACAACAATTCCTTCTTTGCACTACTTAAGAATGTGACCAAAATGGGGGTCGTAAGCATACTACTCAGTGATAAGTGAAAATCCCAATAATTTTGTCTGTAGGATAGTCAGTAAGGTTTGCCATCGAGATAAGGCATATGTGACTACGTTGGCACAACCGTTTTTGTATCAAATCACATAAGAAAAAACCTTCCTTTTCAAAAGCTTATTCAGACTTCTAAGATACTTCAATGACTTATGGTTAGTATAAATTATAAACTCTTATGGTAATAAATAATGTTACCAGACAATAAGGGCTCGAAACAACGAGTATAATTCTTTCTCATATACAAAATAGTTCATTACACGCTATTGAGCTTCTTATTATGGTAGGCAACCGATTATCATTCTTGCATTAATATGGTACCAATTTCAATGCTTGATGCATCGCATTCTAAATCAAATAGCTTATCAATATCTAGTAGGGACAGGACATTAGCAGTAGTAAGCCTCTCCTTGATTTTCTTGAAGTTTTATTTAGCTCAATCATTCCATCGAAATCCTTCAATCTTCTTTGTTAGCTCAATTAGGAAGGCTGCAATCATACTAAAGTTTTTAATGAATCTTCTATAAAAAGAAGCAAGGCCATGAAAACTTCTTACTTCAATGATATTCCTTAGTGTTAACCACTCCAAGATAGCTCGGACCTTTTTCTCATATGCTCAAATTCCTTCTCTGAATACTACATACCTTAAGAAGACAACTTCACATTGACAGAACATGCACTTCTTCAAGTTCCCATGCAACTTCTTAGCTCATAAAATGTCAAAAATAGCTTAGAGATGCTGAACACGGTTGTTCAGGTCAATATTGTATACTAATAGGTTGTCGAAGTACACAACCACACATCTTTCGATCGACGAATGCATCAAATGATTCATAAGTTGCATAAATGTGCTAAGGGCATTTATAAGTCCAAATAGCATAACCAACCATTCATAAAGGCCATGCCTTGTCTTGAAAGCAGTCTTCCATTCGTTACTAGGCCTCATGCAAATTTGATGGTAGCCACTTTGTAGATCAATCTTTGTGAATATTCAAGCACCACGTAACTCATCTAACATGTTATCAAACCTTACTATTAGATATCTATACTTGACAATAATTCGATTGATTACTCAACCGTCGATGTATATATACCATGAACCATCCTTTTTTAGGACAAGTAAAGCTAATATAGTAGAAGGACTCATGCTCTTCCTTACATAACCTTACTTTATGAGCTCATCCACTTGCTTTTCAACTCAATAGCCAACTTAAGATTCATTCTATAAGCAGGTCAATTCAGTAGGGTTATACCTGACTGTAGATCAATGCAATGTTTAATGCCTTAGACTGGGGGTAGTCTCTTAGGCAACTCTTTGGGAAATAAGTCGGAAAACTCATTAATTAACCTTTGGATCTCATTAGGTACTTCTTCTAGATTTCTCATCTCTTACAATCTTCTGATTAATAGAAATATAGGCTCATCAGCCTTCTTAATAGCTTAAAGCTCTCTTCGGCTCATCACTAATGCTTTCTTCTTGCTAGCTGGGGTTAGTTGGTTATGGGTCTCATTCACTTAGGTGGATGTCATGGGTTGTAGCACAATCTTCTTTCCATCTTTGATAAAGGCATAGGTGTTCTTATATCCATCGTAAGTAACATGTCGACGGAACAACCATAGTCGTCTAAGTAATAGATGTGAAGCTTCCATGGGGACGACATTACATACCACTTCATCCCTATACACATTACCAATACTAAAAGGCATGAATACTTGTTTTATGACATGTAAAGCACCCTTATCATGAAGCTAGTATAGCTTGTAAGGTCGGAAGTGCTTAGACGTCGACTATCCTAACCTTTGCACAAAGGACTATGCAACAACCTTAGCACAACTTCCTCCATCTATAATGATGGTGCACAACTGTCCTTTGATGGTATACTTTGTATGGAATAATTTCTCTCTTTGGTCTTCTTTAAAGCACGGCAAAGAGCTTAGCACTCATCTTAGTACTGAGGTCATCACTTCTTCCTGGTCAGCATAGATACAGGTCTCCTTTTCCTCCTCAACTTTAACTCATCTAGTATTCGGTTTGGACACTCAGTAGCCATGTGTCCAAAACCCAAACATTTGAAGTACTTCGCCTTACTTTTCTTCCATCTAAAGGCCTATCCCTTCTCATATGTCCTCGAGGTCGACCCATCCTCAACTTGGCTCTATTGGCCTACTCGATTATCATCAAGTCAGTCATATTTTTCCTCAGTTTGAGAGGGTCTCCTTGGCTCAGCATAAGTAGATTAGCGCGAAACAAGAGCTTGGGAAAAATTGGCTTAGGTCAGCTTCGAGCATTTCTCCTCTACTTTTCAACCCTCTGTGCTACTTTAATGGCATCCTCCAATGTATGGAACCACTGTACTTCCATAATATTAAGAATCTCGTATTTAAGTTTAGAAATGAACCTCAACATTGTGCGAGCCTCGGGTTCATCTACGTTCGCTTGGATCATCAACGTCTAAAACTCTCTTACATAGTCATTGATAGATCAACTTCCTTAGCAAAGTTCCTGCTACTTTGCAAACATATCCCGTAGGTAGGTTTCAGGTACAAATCTTCCTCTCAACAATCTCTTCATCTCTTCCCAAGTTCTTACACTTAGTCTTTTATCTCTTGCTCTGGTTGAATTCGAATTCTTCTACCATATGGTATCTTGTCCAAAAAATTCAAGTGCAGTAAGTCATACCTTAACAACATTAATGTATCCATAGTAGTCAAACCTTTCGCTACTTTCTCTTCCCACTTTAAATATTCATTTGCATCTCCATTTCCATTGAAAGATAGGATTTAGACCTTAACATTGTCTAGTCCTCAAGGAGCTTGACATCCCCGCTCTTATGCCTGATAATATTCAAGCCCTTCTTCTTCCTATCCATACTCTTCTGCATCTACTCCCTTATCATCCTCTTCGATCTCTTTGAACTCCAATCATCATCGAGTAGCTTGGTCTGTAACTCCTCCATCTCAATGGGGTCAAACTAGCCAATTAACTTTACCACCTTGGCCATATCGTCTCTTAGGAACATTCTTATGTGGATTATGACGTGATATACCATATGGTTGCTGTTTATTGACTTGCATTGTGGTAACCAAACTTTCAACAAGGTTAGTCAATCTATTAAGCTTATCATCAACTGATCCAGGAGCATTATTACCATTTCGGCCTCGACCAGCATGAGCACCGCTACTTTGGTCACTAATAACACCTCGAACACTTAAATCCAACATAGTGTAATACTTCACTAACAAATTAATAACACAATACAAGACAAACACTTCTTCTTACTATTCAAAACCTTACCAACACATTCTAAGAACTTCAATCACCAGACACTTACTCATATATTATAGAAAGGAACTTTCTCTATTTTCGTAATGAAAAATAGAGTATAATAAAGTAACAATAGGAACTACACTTACCAACACACAAACCTCTACTTCACAGTTTACAACCTCGTAACTTACTTCACACAAACACATTACAACAGCTATGGAAGGAACACAACAGCCACTAACGGCAAACATGAACCAAAACTTCATTGTAACTTCACACACTCCCTCTTGGAACCATGCTCCAATATAAGTGAAACTGATATGTCTCTAGGGTCATACATATAGAAAAACACTATAAGAAAAGGAGCCAAAAGAAAATAAAAGTAGGTTAGTAAATTCGAACAGTTACTTACTGGATATGACACACCAAATGATCTTACTTGGCCTATGATTCACTAGATATGACTCACCAATCAGAACTATAAGGTTGATCACCATTCCTCCTTGTTAAAGAGAATAGATAAGAGTTAAGAGATAAATGAGAATACTAAGGTTGCTTGGAAAGGAAACTTGTAATGTTCTCATGTTGTAATGATGTGTTTGTGTACAAGTAAATAGGGTTTATATACTAGCCCCACTAGGGTTACAAGGCATATATGGAAAGATAAAACGGCAATTTACAATTGGAATACATAAAATATACTAAAAGAGTGAAAGAGACAAAAAATATTCTGTACAAAAAAGTAATGAATCCTTTTAGAATGTCATGTTGGAAGACATATGTCAGCGAGCAATTGGCGCTATATATAGAAGCTATTCTTGTTATTGTGGGGTCTAAGATAGTCTTGCGGTTATAAAAATAAGCTTACGAGACGTTAGAAGAGGGTTTAAGAACTAGGCAAATCCGTTCCTATTTGGGTTAGAGCTTAGGTAAGAGATATTTGGAGTTTAGGTCAACATTTCTTCAGGTTGGATGTTTTTACAACTCAGCTTGATCAAACGTCTAAGGTCAGTTAGCTCGGGCATTATTTGGATCATGGGAAGAACTTAATGATAGGTATAGTTACTTAGTGGGTTAGCATATGTGCTCAACAGCTAAGAAATGGCATTAATACTAACGCCAACTCAGCACTCAAGTCGATAGTGGTGTAAAAGATAGGGATCAAGATAGGAATCCTTATCTTGAATGGGGTATCAAGCTAATATTCTCCATGTGAGTCCTTGGAGTCCTTTAGCTTAATTATGCATGACTAGTCCGAGGAGTTAATTTCTATCAGTCACTATATTATTGCCCTTATTGTAAGGTTTGATAAGCAAGTTCTATCTACTCTTTAGTATTGTCGGGGAAGAACTTAGCAAAAAAGAGTTCCTTGAATCTATCCTAAGTAATAGAACTAACCATTGTTGTATTGGTTCAAGTAGCACTCTCCCAACACTATGCTATAGTACCCTTCAAAAAGAATGTAGCGCATGTTACCTTTAACAAGAACATAGCAAAAGATTTCTCGACCTTAATGTTCCACTCCTTAACTCCTATTAGATCGTTTAGTTTGAGGTTAAATTCTTTAGTGATCTTGATGAACCTGTTGAAGGTACCTCCCTCTACATGCCCACCAATGCCACCTTCTATCGTAGCTTGTCTCCCTTATCCCCTAAATCTCTACATTAGCTTGAATTATTTTGTACCATTACCCCTATCATAACATTCATGGCATTCAGCACTTAAGCAACAGTCACATTATCTTAGGCCTACTCTTGATTCGGCTGAGTCATTTCCCACATAAAACTAAGGTACTTAAGGTTGCCCCTAATTTTGATCTTATCCCTAACCTTAGTTTTGCTAAGCCAAGCTTGATTTGGTACAGGCAAGTGCTAATTCCACAAAGGTTGTCCTTGATTAGGTATAACATCCCCTGGATGGGTTGGTTCTAAGTTAGAGTAACTAACAAAAGAATAAGGTTAAGATTATTAGCCCTATTACCTTATAGATGAGAAGAGGCATTAGAAGTAGTTCAATGTCTAGGCATTTTAAAACAAAGGAGAAGCGCAAAAGACATTAGAATTCAAGTTATAATAATCAACTTGCAAGCAAAGAGAGACAACTACAACTTAATTAACAAAAGATTGAAGAAGAAGGCGTTACTACTATCACTATTCAACAATCAGCCACAATAGAACTATAAGTCTTATTTTATCTTCTTCTTGCCTAATCCTTTCTTGTTGTTCTATTGAGTCAGTACTTGATATTTTGAGGTTTGAACCTATTGCTCTAATATCACTAAAGTTATAAGGCCCTATAACTTAAGATGCTACAACCTACTACATATTCTTAGGTTCTATTGATACGTCAGGCATCCTAGATCAATATTACTAGTATCTCTACATTTCCAAAATCTCCATACAAAATTTGAAAATTCTCCATAAAATAAACTTTCACATTTATTGTCATTAAATATCCTCCAAAGATATAATGAATGTCATCATCCTATGGTTGACATAAATCTTAAGTAATAATCAACATATTATTTTGAAAATGTAATGGATAAACAACTCTTGGAATCTTAACACACTCTTAACAAGAATTAAACCAATGATAACAACCTTATTTAACCTATCTCATGGAGTCTCAGGTAACTCTCTCAATAAATAGACAAAATAGCAAATAAAGCATAATAATTTAAACTTCGTATCTCTAAAATCTAATAAATTTCAAATTGCTTCATTACTATCATCATCATAATAATAATCATACTCTCTAGCCTAGTCCTCATACTAATAACCTTAGTCATCATAATAGCATTGTTCATAATCTCCATACCTTGCTTTTGAAACTAGAAATAGAAATTCCTTGAAAGGTAAGTAATGCTAGGTATAGGATACAAATGCACATGTGTGTAAGGTAAGCAAAGACACATTCACATGCAACTCAAATGATTATATAAAACAACCACGGGTTATTATCTTTGATTTAATTTGGTAACCAACATAGTTCCAATGTCTTCAAACTTCGAGTAACTCATGACTTTGGCAAGGAATATATATTGATACTATATAGATATTAATGTTTGGTCCTCCCCAACACCCTAGAAACCATGAATCATCCTAAAACTACCTAAGTCATTTCAAAGTGTGACTCCACTCAAGACAGTACAGCATTAAGATCATCAAGGTGTTACCCCAAGATTTACCATCCCCTTAGTCACTTAGGCTCAGCCAAGCTAAGCAACACTTAATTATTAATGGCCAAATAATTATTTAATCTAGTTACGTTTCACTACCCTAACAAGTAGAAGTAAAAGATAATATCCCATACATAAACCTATTGCTTTCATGAAATTCATACATACCAAACTCTTAGCACCTATTCATGAATGCAAATATTAACTTAGAAACTCCTTAATATAGCATAAATCAACTCTTTAGCTTACTTCTAATTATTTAATTATTTACTTTCTTTAGCATCTATCTTCTTAGGCCCCCATATACTCATTCGTAACATGTTTCAACACTCTTACACTAAGCCTATTCATATAACATATACTATACACCCTTCTTCTCCTCTAACCCTCCACCCTCCCCTCCTCCCCCTCCATAAAAAAAACACACCATGTGTAAATACAACACATAATACATATGTTCATTACTACAAATTGTATAGATAATGACCCACACATACAATGCAACTTACACACTTCGTATATATCATGACATGCAATATGCATACACTACTCAAAACATGACATATACATACATACGTAATGTAGGCCATCTTGCACATACGTGATGGGAATCGAAATATGGGACCCCTAACCTGAGCCTTAGTACGGAGGCTTAAGAGCTTAGTAAAGCACATTCTCCTTTCCTAACCTACGCTTGAAGAATCCAAGATGCTTTTATTTCGCCGATTTGTTACCATTTATGAGTCAAGATCTCCTATGCCTATCGATTGTATGTGAATGCCGACCTAAGGAATGCTTAACCAATAACTCAGCTTACTTACCCACCTGCTTGGCCGATCTTGTTTTGAGTTGCGTAGAGCATATCCAAGCTAAATTTACCTTAAGAGAATCTACAGCTCAACTCGGCATCAACTAGCCTAACCATACTCCTTTGTTCGTTTCTTCTAAAAGCCTACCCATAGCTACTGGCCATGTGTCCAAGCCTTTCTACGAGTGGAATTTACTGCATGAATCATATGTTTTCCCAATTTCTCTGTTATACCCTTTTCATTCCTTGTACTTTACTCATTTTAAACGTTACTCTTTTTTTCTTTTCCATATTTAGTAGGTTACCTAAATTTACGGGCATAAATACCCTTGTATTTTGTAGCTGCATCATCATCTAAACACTATTGAATATACTAAGTATTTCCTTTCTTACAAGCATTCCCTTACCTACTTAACTTCTTCACTCTTGTCCTAACCTTTAAGTAAGGTTAAGTAGCGAGTACCTTCTTGAACTACTCGTGCGTCATATTAAGCTAATTTAAGAGTCCTCAGTAGTTCCTTAGTATGCCATATCCTTAGAGTTGAACGTAGGTTTTTGCTTATTTTCATGCTTTCTACCCTCATTTCGAGCTCTCTACAAACTTGGACCCATCTCCTAGATATAATTGTCCTCATTTACCTTAGCATGGCATATCATCTTGGTATTAGAGTGGATGTTCTCGTTGGGTAAGTTACTGTTGTATTGTGTTACTGTTTTATTATGGTGGTTGCCATTTGTGTTCAAGTAAGCTTAGTAGTGAAGTAGCTATTGAGGTTATGTTCGAATCAACTATTAGTGTTTGAGTAAGTAGTAGAAGTGATGGTTTTGCTTTATTGGTGGTGATTATTGTGCAATACTCTATTATACTCTATTTCAAGCTATAGAAAACAAAGTAACTAGTAGCTGCATTTTTTTGTATTAGGTCCGACAAAGTTAGTAATGGTGTCAGATTTATGTAGTAAGACTTATTTGAATTGTAGGTTTGGTTTCTGTTTAGTTAGTAAGTTGATAGATTGGAAGTGATTATGTATTGTTTCTAGGTAATATGAGTCTTACTTGTTATTGAGAACATAAGAGAAAGTAAAGAACGATTGACTCTAGTATTAATGCTAGTATTAGAGATGAAAATAGCGGTGTTGTTTACCATAGTTGACAAATGGCTAGCTTGATAGTAGATTTGACTAGAGTTATACATGCATTGGCCTCCTAACCTACTAAGGTCATTCAAAATACTCCCTAAGTTGCTCCTCAAGTCGAAGGTATTCCATAAGATGCCCCACTTATGAATAAGTAATACCTAGCCCGGCAAAACTGAGGTAAAGGAGTAGAAGGATGTGTATGAAGAAGAATCGATCAAGATGAAGTAGACGAAGAGGAAAGAGATGAGTATTATGAAGCAAAGGATAGAGCTCGTGCACCACAAGCTACTAACTCTATAAAACTCCAAGTTTTATAAATTGCATTGATTAAATGAGAAGGGAGCACTATACGCCACCTAGCAAGTACTGCTACCATCTCATTGGAAATTACTTTGATGAGATTCTCTATGATGTGCTGACCATGTTTACATCTCATGTATTATTAGGTCGAATATGGCTATTTGATCAAAGGTTCATTTATGATGGGTTTATGAATACATATACATTTAAGAAGAATAGGAAGAAGATCACCTTGAACCCAATGACCCCCCGAGCCAAGTAAGTTACAAGCCAAATTAGCCTAAAGATCTAAGAAGACATTAGTACTGAGTTGATTCGAGCTTTGAAAGGCCATTAAAACCGATGTGTCAACCTTTCTACTAATTAAAAGACTATTAGAGTTCAAGGAGCAAGTTATGCTACCTAAAGAGGTCTAAAAACTATTGATGAGTATGCCAACCTATTCCTCAAGTAGTTGCTTGAAAGATTACCCCCTTTTTGAGGAACTGGATACTAAATTAACTTGTTACCTAGTGCTACCCTTCCAAACAAGCCTGCTTATCTAATGCATCTCAAACAAGCTACTGAGCTCCAAAGGCAAGTCAATGAACTATTAAAGAAAGGATATATGAGAGAAAGTCTCAACCCTTGTATTGTACTTGCATTACTTGTACCGTACTTGCATTACTTGTACCAAAGAAGGATGGTATTTGGCATATGTGTGTGGACAGTAGAGTTGTGAACAAGATAACGATTAAGTATAGGTACCTTATCTTAAGATTAGATGATATGCTTAACGAAATAAATGGAGCTAGAATCTTTAGTAAGATCGACCTGAAAAATGGTTATCATCATATTTGTATGAGGTAAGGAGATGAATGGAAGACTGCCTTTAAGACCAAGCATGGTCTATATGAATGGATGGTGATGCCCTTTGGCTTGTCAAATGCCTTGAGCACTTTCATGAGGTTGATGAATCATTTGTTGAGAGATTTGATCAGAAAATATGTTGTGGTTTACTTTGATGACATCCTTATGTATAGTGCTAACTTGTCGAGTCATGCCAACCATCTCTGAGTTGTATTTGATGTACTTCAAACTGAAAGGCTATTTAGAAATTTAAAAAAGTGTTGTTTTCATTAGGAAGAAGTGGTATGTTATGAACAAAGGAAGCTTACATGTTGATGTTGAGAAGATTCCAACTATTGTTAAATGGTCGACCCCAACCACTTTTCTTGAAGTGAGAAGCTTCCATGGACTAACTTCCTTTTACCACCACTTTATCAAAGTTTTCAATACCATTGTTGCACCCCTTATCGAGTTGATAAAGAAGAATGCAGAGTTTAAGTAAGGAGAAAGATAACAAAGAAGTTTTGTCGCGGTGAAGTAGAGGTTGACCTCTATACCTATATTAGCTTTGCTTGACTTCGAGAAGGTGTTTAAAATTGAGTGTAATGCATCAGGTGTTGGTATAAGAGCTATGCTAATGTAAGAAGGCCGACCTATTGCATACCATAGTGAGAAGTTGAGAGGACTACATTTAAACTACATTGTATAATACAAAGAACTCCTTCTGTTAATCTAAGCTCTTCAAGTGTGGCAACATTACGTTCTACCAAGAGAGTTTGTCATTTATACTGATTATGAGTCTTTAAAACACCTTAGAAGTCAAAATAAGCTTTCAAAAACGTAAGCCTAATGGGTTGAATTCTTAAAAGGATTCAATTTTGTAATTAAGTATAAACAAGGCAAAACCAATATGGTTGCCAATGCTTTGTTAAGAAGACATATTCTTCTTACCAAGCATCAGACCAAACCATTAGCGCTTGGAAGCATTAAGGATCAATATTCTTAAGATCCTCATTTTGGTCCCATATTTGGATACTATGGAGAAGGAAGAACAATAGATGATTATGATGTAAAGGATAGATATCTATTCCAACGAAGTAAGCTATGTATACTGACTTGTTCCTTAAGAGAATTGCTAGTGAGATAAATTCATTCTAGAGAACTTTCTAAACATTTTAGAGAGAGAAGAACTTACAAGTTGTTAAATGCAAGGTTCTTTGGTCTAAGATGAGGTACAGTATGCATTATGTATTTGAACATTGTATGATCCACAAGAAGGCAAAATGCTGAGCTAACATATCTTTTCCTGTCCCAACTAAATTGTAGGCTAATTTGAGTATGGACCTTATCTTCAGTTTGCCTTGAACTACCCAAGGCAAATATTTTATGATAGTTATTGTGGATAGATTCAACAAGATGGCATACTTTGTACCATGTACTAAGACTAACAACGCTTCAACTATTGTTTTTTTCTTTTTGCTGGAGATTGTTCGCTTGTATGGAATGTCGAGGAGCATAGTGAAGATTGAGATTGAAAGTTCTTAAGCCATTTATAGAGAACTCTTTAGTATTGGATGGGAACCAAACTACTTTTCAAACCTTCCTATCACCTTTAGACCAATGGCTAAATAGAGGTCATCAATCGCACTTTAGGTTCAATGCTTTGAGGTACAGTAGGGAAGAACTTAATCGATTGGGATGTATGCCTATCCATGGTAAAATTTGCTTATAACGGAATAGTACATACTACCATTGGGCATACACCATTTGAGGTAATCTATTATTTTAATCCTGAGCTTCCTCTTGATCACACCCCAATGCCATTATTAGACCAAGAAGCAAGAGCCAGAATTCGGTCCTTCTAATAGATCAACCAAAAAGTTGCTCAGTAGATTAGTTGAGCTGCTATGAAAATGGAAGAAAAGGGAAAAGGAAGAAATGTGAAGTAAATTCAACTTAGCAATCTGGTTTGGTTGCACCCAAGCAAAGAGAGATTTCTCAGTAAGAGGAAGAACAAACTATTTGCCTGAGTTGAAGGATCGTTCGAGATACTCGACAATATCAACAATAATGTCTATCAAGTGGAATTACTTGAAGACTTCAGAGTATTTGATGTGTTTAAAATTACCAACCTTAGCCCATACCAATCAAACGAAGAATAACATGAAGACCAATCAGATTTGATCCTAAATTAAAACCAATCGAGAGAGAATGATAGGAATTGAGCTACAGGACCCTTAACCTGAGCCCAAGTATGAAGGCTCGAGAGCTTAGGGAAGAGCATTCTTCTTTCTCAACCTAGACCTAAAGAATCTAAGTTACTTTTATCAGCCGATCTATTGCCACTTATGAGCTGAGCTCTCTTATGCCTATCAATTGTGTTTGAATGCTAACCTGAGGAGTGCTCAATTGATAGCTTGGCTCACTCACTTACCTGCTTAGCTGATCTTGTCATGAGCTTCCCAAAGCATGTCCTAGTTGAATTTGCCTTAGGAGAATCTATAGCTCAACTCGGCATCAACTAGTTTAACCATACTCCTTTGTCTGTTTCTTCTAGAAGCCTACCCATAGCTACTGCCATGTGTCCAAGCCTTTTTGCAAGTGGAATATGCTGTACATCATATGTTTTCCTGATTTCTCTTTTATACACTTTTACATTCCTTGTACTTTACTCATTTTAAACATTACCCTTTTCGTCTTTTCCATATTTAGTAGGTTATCCTAGATTTACGGGTCTAAATATCCTTGTATTTTGTAACCGCATCATCATTTGAACATTATCGAATAAATTGAGTTTTTCCTTTCTTATGAGCATTATCTCGCTTGCTTAACTTCCTCACTCTTATCCTAATACTTAAGTAAGGCTAGGTGATGAATACCCTCTTGAACTACTCATGTGTTATATTAAGCTAGTTCAAGAGTCCTTGGTACATTATATCCTTGGAGCTGATTGTAGGTTTTTGCTTATTTTCACACTTTCTACCCTTGTTTTGAGCTCTCTATGAGCTTAAACCCATCTCCTAGATATGACTTTCCTCATCTGTTACACAGCCTTGCCCAGTACATACTTAGCATGTTTCATCCCATGCATCTCATGGTTATCCCATCTTACTCACACCATGCAACATAGAAAACTTACGTTACACCATACACATACCCACAGCCAACCATCTTAACTCTCTCTTCACTTAATTTCTCATCTGTCGTACATACTCCTATACTTACTTGCAATCAATCTTATTTTCGATTTTACCCTAAACAAATACTCTAGACATTCTACAATAAATTTTCATCTCCATAACTTGCACTTACTAAATTAGTAATTCCTTAATCAGAAAAAGGACTTAACTTATTGGAAAGATTGAATTTAGGTTAATATTCACCTTTAAAATAACAAGGAATGAAATCACAAAAAAAATCCTCCAACACAGCTAATGTGCTCCCACAAACCCTAAATACAAAACGAATTTTCTTTAATCCCATTGCAGCGAAAACTTATCATGAGACTATTAGATTAAGACTTACCTTCGATTCTTCTTCATCAATGTTACGTAGATGGTTGTAGTTTTTGTGCTTAATGAATTTCATGCAGGAACCCTATTTTAAAAGCCGCATGTAAATGGATGTGAGGAGAGAATATGGGTGGCTCTTCTTTTATTTCTCTTATAAAAAAAGGTTTTTAAGATATTTTTGCAAAGACAAAAATAACCCTAAGTCATTTATTAATAATAAACCCCCTTTTTTATCACTTAATGGTCAGGTTTTACAGTTAGCCATATGCCAAACAAGTATATACAATTCGCTCATCTTATATATAGTTTGGATTTGATGCCTTCTGAAGCTAGTGTTGGAGATTTCAAATCGTTAGACTATGATACCTATCACCTAGGTACTAACCAATTATTATATTCATCTTACTAATTTCGGTTATTATCTTATCATTAATTATGCAAGTGGTAAACCTACTACTAAGTGAGGTTGTCAATGCATACCTAGTCCAACTTATCCCTAAGTAAAGGTTTCAAGATACGATCCTTAGTCATACAGTTAGTGCCTCTAATGCTTAGTAAGCTTGTGGACTAAGATGGGGCACTTGTCATATGAGTGTACTATACTAAACAAACTTTCATATCATAACTTTCAATAAAATAAATATAACCCTTACAAGATGCCTCTTTACCTCTGCTTGATGTGATAATTGACATATAAATGTGATGTTGTGTACATGCATGTCTATTTAATTATTAGGTACAGTATAATTAAGTCTAATTCATTAGGTAATCAAGCAATTATGCAGACACTTAAACAGGCCAAACTAGTGAGAAATACATGTATGTAACATACAAGCATGTTATGTCATAATTAAGGAGTCTTAATCACTCCATCAAGTAAATACATACACATGCACGAACCCTTAGGTCCTAAAAAATCCAATTTATTATCTTGTTTAAGTATCATTACACTAAACGTACATACAAGCATGATAATCATAGAAGAAATACTCACTTAGTCTTGTCAATTAGGAATCGCAATAGTCTAAATAAGTATCTCTTAATAAAAGAATAAAACACTATTAGAACCATGCTAAGTTTCTAATAAATAATCTTAATTCTCACTATACAATTCTCGGGTATAGTTAAAACTTGTTTTCACAATATCTTTTTCATTTTAAGTTCAATTTTTGTGTTCTTATAGTCGATTTTATATAATTTTAGATGTACTTTCATATGGTAGGGTCCATTTTAGGAGTTAGGACCTACAATTATTTGTTTGGATAGGGGTTAAATTCGAATTTTATGTGTTTTGTCTTTTACTTTGTTGATTTTCTAGTTTAATTAAGTGTTTGAGTATTCAAGGCCTTGTTCTTGTTACTTAGCTTTATTATTTAGGCTTTTAATTCTATATTTTAAGATTGTCAAATTAGTTGGGACAATTGAATAAGTCAAAGTCCATCTCCTATTATTTTAAGGCACAAATTACCTTTTTAAACTAATTATGGGCTTTTTTACATTAAGCTTGTAGGGGCTCTTTAAATTGTTTATATGGGCTTAATGAGCTTTTTAATTAAGTTCTAATTATCTAATATCTGGTGGTCATGTGTGATTAAGTGGGCTTAAGGCTTGATTTGTGGGCCTTTTAGCTCAATTTAAGCCTAGTTCATATTCTAAGGTCTATATCTTGTCTCTAGTCTAATCTAATGAGTTTTATAACTTATTAAACCTATTAAATGATCTATTTTAACTTAAGTTCCAAATTTGATACTATTGATTTGTTAGGCTCCAAATAGGTTTTTCTTGTTGAACTTAAGGTTCATTATTTGATTTTGATGAAAA
This sequence comes from Lumnitzera littorea, assembly GCA_024138015.1. Lineage (NCBI taxonomy): Eukaryota > Viridiplantae > Streptophyta > Magnoliopsida > Myrtales > Combretaceae > Lumnitzera > Lumnitzera littorea. The sequence goes on along the minus strand of JAMXBB010000002.1, from coordinate 75,015,690 downwards.
CAAAACAAAAAGTGTATATCTAAACATATTGTTTTTAAATAGAACAAAAACAAGTAGATAATTAAACTAAGTATTATTTGATTATTTTGAGATAATTGAATGAGTTCAATTAGCTTGCTTAATGATTAAATATATTAGTTATCTCTATAAGAAATTTAATCTTTTGAAATAGTAATCAAATGATCTTGAAGTTATATTACAAAGAGTATTTGTTTATTGTGTATTAAAAGAATTTTTAAGTGTTTTTTGGCCTACCGGGTTGACAAGGTTTGACTATCAACCCAGTAGGCAAAAAATCACTTGAAAATTCTTTTAACACACAACAAATGAATACTCTTTACAATATAACTTCAAGATCATTTAATCACCACTTCAAAAGATTAAATTTCTTATAGAAATAATTTGTATATTTAATCATTAAGCAAGCTAAATGAACTTATTCAATTATCTCAAAATAATCAAATAAAACTTTATTTAATCATCCACTTGTTTTTGTTGTCTTCAAAAACAACATGTTTAGATATACACCTTTTGTTTTGTTCTCATCAAAATCAAATACTGAATCTTAGGTTCAACAATCTCCCCCTTTTTAATGAAGACAAAACTCTTATACTTTAAATGCTCCCCTTCAATCTAATGCGTCCCTTAATTTAATACTCCCCCTTAATTTAGCACTCGATTTCAAGATATTTGACAATTAAATAAGATCAAGTGAATGTTTGCAAAATGAGAGTATATTGATGTGCTAAGGAACTAAGTCTCACTTCTTAATAATTTCACATAAAGAATATATTAAACTTTCAAAGAATCAAGATATGCCAAAGTTATAGGACCAATATAATCTTTTGAGTAACTATTATCAATTCGATGTAATACACGTTTTGACATTTTAACAACTTGAATATTTCTCCCTCTTTAGCTTCATTAAAAAAAGAAGAGGATCTAGGCGGTGAAGAGGGAAGAGGATTTAAGTCGAAGGTTCGGCAAAGCTCCAGCTTATATCGGAGAATATGCCCCTTGCAAGATCAGAATCAAGGAAAGAGAGAGCGCAAAAAGTAATTTAAAACAGCCAGCATAGCAAGGTTAATTTAAGGGCAAAAGATAAGCAAATGGAACTTACAATAGTAGTCATAAACAACTAATATAAAGAGCACACCCATTAAGGACCGAAGTTTACAAAAAAACCAACGAAATGAAAGAGTGGCTTAATACCAAGTTCTTTAAACAAAAAAAGCAAAGCAAGGACAATAAGCTGAAGTGCATAACTAAGCGGTAAGAGGATCATCGTCCTAAGTTGGAGGAGAAAAAGGGCAAGAGAGGCAATGGTAGTCCAGCTGGAAATGATGATAAAGTCCTTAAAACCTACTGTATAAGTAATCATGAATGTCATCCCGAAGTTAATTGTAGTGCATTTCAAAGTGTTGATAAAAGGGATATTGAGAGCCGAGAGGAGCAGCTGGATCAAAGGACAAAAACCCAAAATCTGGTGGAGGTAGATGAGAAGAGTTTGCAGGTGGAGGAGTACCAGCATAGCGAGGAGTGGCAACCAAGTAAACAAGCACACTAGGACTGCCTGGCTCATCAGAAGAAGTAATAGGCTCTTGTGGTCTACGTATAAAGGGAAGATCAAGAGGAGGAAGGTCTTTTCGCCTAACCCAATTATTGCCGGATTTCTTCTAAATTCCCTGATAAACATTAATTAATTTCGGGTGCTTGACTCGAGTTACCCGTAGAGGGGAAGGAAACTAAACACCTTTTCTTATGAGCAACTCTATAACTAAACACCCAAAGCGAAGGAAAGCTTGAGATGGGTTATTGGTTACATGTTTAAAGCATTGGACCATAATACTGAAGAAATCAATCTACTTATTCATTATCAAATAATACAAAATCCATAAGTCCTGAAGGGTAACATTGGATTGCTAGCCTTGACAAGGACAATAGCTATGAATGACAATATAGTAGAGGATCTTTGTCCTAAGGTCGAGGTAAATGGCAACCAAATTTTTTGTTTTTCCCTAATCAGCTCCAATGCCTTTAAATCTGAAAACTCTCTCATAGAATTTTGCCCCATACTAATTTACATTCACTTCCGTTCCACCAACAGCAACACTAATAAGACCATAAATATCCTCAGGCGTAATAGTAATTAAAGTACCATAAACAGAAGTATAAAGGACACAACAACACAGCTCATCATTCGAATTCATTTTCAATTTTGCCTTACCCTAATCATCTAGAGAGTTCGACATATTACAATAAAAATACTTAATGGCATCATCGTGTACCTCATAAGGAAGCCGAAGGATATCGAGGACATGATTGGTGATGACCTCGGGAAAGGCGACAATGCAAAATTCCTCAAGCACCTTCGGCAGATAAATAATGCTAGTATCGACTTCTAAATTGACAAATTTCTCAAAAAGTTAAGAGTGTTATTGAGAGGGAAAGAGGTGGTTGTCATAGGCCGAGGTTGCTAAGCCATGAGCAACACGTGGTGCTATGGTTGTTATAGAGGTGAATGGAGATAGGTGATTGTAGGGAAGAGGATGAGGAAGGAAGGGGAAAGTGGATAAGATAATAGAGTGAGTGTAAGAGAAGCCAATGTGATGATGGAAGTGGGCTGACGGTGTGTGGTAGCGTGACAGTTGGTGGGTATGGGTAGAGAGAGAAAGTGAAGAGAGTGGAGAGTTGATTGAGAGAAGAAATTTTGGATTTTGATAGAAGAAAAGAGATGGATTGAAGAAAGAGAAAGGGGTTAAGGTTTGAAGAAGAGAAAAAAGGGTTTTAGAAGAAGGATGGGGGAGAGATGGAGCAGCATAATTTTAAGTTACGCTTGAAGATGAATAAACCAGCTTGCCGGTCTTTAGATGAGCTAGCATGCCAGTTAAGAGAACAGAAGCAAAACAGATTGCTTTAGGAGTAGAGTAGATCGGCATGGAAGTAGTGAGATGGACCGGCTTGCGGGTTACAAGAACAAAACTGAATATAAATGAAAAACTAGAGCAGTGAACCGGCTTGCCGGTTAAGCAAATAGAAGCAAAAAACAAGTTGTTAAATACGTAGGTACACCGGTAAGCTGGTGAATTGTTTAATCGGCATGTCAGTTGTTTGCAAAATCGCAAAAAAACAGTAGGGTCTTTTGATTGAGCAAGTTTGCCATTCTAAATTGATTTGTAGAGATTTAAGCAACATCTTAATACTTCAAACAAGTTTATTTAAGTCTGTTAAGGCTTGAAAAACTCAATTTTTAATGAGAGAGCCAAGATTCATTCGAATCAAGTCCATAGAGCCAAGTAATTCATGATAAAGTGAAAGTGTGCATGTATGAGCAAAATAGATGCATAAACATTGAGTTTTTGCACACCAACAAGTCAAGTAAATTTCAAATGCATGTTTAAGCATGGTAGGCACAAAATATAGCTTTAAGGCTCTATAAATTGTGAAATGACTACTTAAGTTCCTTAATCATGCAAGTGGCTAGAGAGTAAGTGGAGATCCTTTCTCAGTGTTTCAAGAAAAATTCATGCTTCAAACATGTTAAAAGATATTAAGAGACACAAAAGATACATGATCAAGCTAAGTAATCTCCATATAAACAAGAAATACTCTATTTGTACTTAAAACCTAAAAAGGGTCTAGAGAGGTAAGATATGTACGAAATTCAAATTTTAGCTAGTTTGACCACTCGAACATGATTTAGGGGAGAGAATAGATATGTAAGCCCCAGTTTTGGGCACGGAAACCAATATACGATAAATTTGTCCATATATGAACTTAGATAAGCATGAATGACTTTAAGTGTGCCCAAAATATGTTAAAAGTGATATTTAATGCACAAAACCCATATGATCATGTTTCTTGTATCTGATAGTGTGATATTTTCCGATCAACTTACTTAGTAAGTTAATTTTATTTAAAATGGCCATGTTGGTTCTTATGTGTCTAGCACTCATCTTGTAAGATCATTCCTAATTCTCTTCTTAGAGTGTAAAATCTTTCCTCACTCAAGGGTTTTGTGAAGATATCGGCCATTTAATTGCTAGTATCAACAAATTCTAAGCAAATATCATTGTTTTGCACATGATCACAAATAAAGTGATGTCTAATTTCTATATGCTTAGTCCTAGAATGTTGAATTAGATTTTTGGTCAAGTTGATAACACTTGTATTGTTACATCTTATTGGAACATTTGTAAATTTCAGACCATAGTTAAGCAAAGTTTACTTCATCCATAATACTTGAGCACAACAATTACCAGTTGCTATATATTCAGCTTCAGCAGTAGAAAGTGCTATTGAGTTTTGTTTCTTTGAGTGCCATGATACTAATGAATTACCAAGGCAATGACATGTTCCGCTAGTGCTTTTTTGATCGACTTTGCAGCTAGCAAAGTCAGCATCGAAATATCTTACACAATCAAGTGGGGTGAACTTAAGATACCATAAGCTAATTTCAATAGTGCCCGCAAGATACTTGAAAATACGTTTAATCACATTTAAGTGTGATTCTTTAGGGCAAGATTGAAACCGTGCACATAGACACACAGCAAACATGATATCTGGCTTAGATGCAGTTAAATATAAAAGACTTCCTATCATACCCCGATACATCTTTTCACAAATGTTCTTTCCATTCTCATATTTGTTGAGTTTTAGGGTAGTGCTCATTGGAGTTAGCTTAGTTTTGCAATTTTCCATTTTAAACCTTTTTAAGAGTTCTTTGGTATATTTGCCTTGGTTAATGAAGGTTCCATCTTTGGTTTACTTAACTTAAAGACCTAAGAAATAGTTGAGTTCTCCCATCATACTCATTTCAAATTTATTTTTCATACATTGGACAAACTCATTAACTAAATCCATGTGAGTGGTACCAAACACAATGTCATCAACATATATTTGAACAATTAGTATATGATCATTGTGTTGTTTAATGAATAGTATTGTGTCAAGTTTCCCTCTAATGAATTTATTATTCATTAAGAAACTACTCAATCTTTCATACGAAGTTTTAGGAGCTTACTCTAGTCCATATAAGGCTTTATTAAGCTTATATGCATGGTTTGGGAATTCATTATCCTCAAAACCCGATGGTTGCTCTACATAGACCTCTTCTTTGATGAAGCCATTTAGAAAGGCACTTTTAACATCCATATGATATAGTTTAAAGTTTTTGTGAGCTGTAAATGCCAAAAGCATCCTAATGGCTTCTAGTCTTGCAACCGAGGCAAAAGTCTTATCAAAATCTATTCCTTCTTCTTGATTATAGCCTTTAGCAACTAACCTAGCCTTATTTCTAATTACTATACCAGTTTCATTAAGTTTGTTTCTATAAACCCATTTTGTTTCGATAACCGGTCTATCTTTTGATTTAGATACTAAATTCCATACCTCATTTCTAGTAAATTGATTTAGCTCTTCTTGTATAGCTTGAACCCAAAATTCATCTTTTAAAGCTTAATCTACATTTTTTTTGTTCAAGTTGAGATAGGAACACTACATTACTTAGATTTTTAAGTGAGGCTCTTGTTTGAACCCTATTGGATGGTTCTCCTATCATTTAATCCTTAAGATGATTTTTCACAAACTTCCATTCTTTAGGCAAATCTAAATTAGAGTTGTTAATGATGTCATCTTACCTAGAGAATTCCTTTTCAAGAGAGTTGAATTGATTCTTGTTAAGACCAAGATTGTTCAAGTGAGCACCAATGTTTTCTACTTCATCATTAGACTCTTTATATATATAGGTATCATCAAAAGTAACATGAATTCACTCCTCTATAACAAGTGTTCTTTTGTTATATAATCTATAAGCTTTACTAGTAAGAGAATAACCAAGAAAAACACCTTCATCTAACTTTGAGTTGAATTTTCGTAATTGTTCCTTTCCATTATTGAGAATGTAACATTTTGTTCCAAAAGGATGAAAATATGATATGTTAGGTTTTTTGTCTTTCCTAAGCTCATAGGGGGTTTTTCTTAAGAATTGGTCTAATGAAAACATGATTTCATATGTAACAAGCCGTATAGACGACTTCGGCCTAAAAATACTTAGGTAAGTTGTTATTACAAAGCATAGTCCTAGCCATTTCTATAAGGGTCCTATTTTTTCTTTTGGCAACTCCATTTTGTTGTGGAGTTCTAGGTGCTGAGTATGTAAGTTCTATTCCATTTTTATTACAAAAATCTTCCATATCAAGATTTTCAAATTCCCCCCCCCCCCCCCATGGTCACTTCTTATAGAGACAATAACAAGACCTTTTTTATTTTAGACCTTCTTACTATAGTTCAAGAACACGTGATAAGTTTCGTCCTTGTTAACAAGAAAGAAGGTTTAAGTGTATATAGTAAAATCATCAATTATGACCAAAGTATATCTTTTTCCTCCCAAACTTAAAGTTTGGGATGGACCAAATAAATCCATGTATAGTAGTTGGAGTGGCCTAGAAGTTGAGATGGCTTCTTTTGATTTGAAAGATGACTTGGTTTGTTTGCCATATTGACATGCTTGACATGTTCCACATGTTCTATCTTTATCAAAACTAATCTTAGGTAATCCTTTAACAAGACTTCTTTTCGCTAGTTTTGATAAGATATCCATATTAGCATGTCCTAACTTTCTATGCCATTACCAACTATCATTGTTTTGAATAGATAAACAAGTCTCAAGAGAGCATGAAAACATATTGAAGTCAATTTTGTAGATGTTTCCTCGTCTATACCCCTTAAAACAGATTTGGTTATTGTTAATGTTTTCAATAGAACACTTTGATGCATGAAAGATTATTTTATATCTTATGTCACACAATTGACTAATACTAAGTAAGTTATGTTTTAAATTATCAACGAGTAACACATGCTTAATAATAAGATCATTATTAATGCAAATGTTACCTCCACCAATGACACGAGCTTTTCGATTATCTCCGAAGGTCATACTTCCTCCATCCTTCAAGTTTATAGATGTAAACTTGGATGCATCTCCGGTCATATGTTTTGAGCAACTACTATCCAAGATCTATTTGTTGTTGTGTCTTGAAGGATCCTATAAAACAAACGGTTTAGCTCTTTGGTACCCACTTTAGTTTGGGTTCTTTAGGGTTAGTTGTTATAATGTAAGTTTATTTTTTAAGGACCCAAACCATTTTATTTTTGTTGCATAAGGAGAAATTATAACATAATGTACATGTGTAAGCAATATGACCATGTCTTCCACAATAGTTACAAGTTTTATTTGATACCTTAACAAAGTAACTTTTGTATATTCTATACACATTCTCTTTAATATAACCTATTTCGGTATTGTCTAATCCTAGCTATTATGTTCTAAGGATTTTATCCAAATTCTTTTTTCCATTTAAGAAGTTTGCCATTATTTTTCTTGAGTTATTTAAGTTAGTTCTTAGATTTGAATTTTCAATTTCAAGTCGACTTAATTTTTCTATCATATCTTCATCATTTTTTGCTTCGAGTTTTAGTTATTTTATTTCCTTTGCAAAATTTTTCTTAACCTCTTTTATTTTGCTATTTTCATTTATTAATTCATTATTTCTAGTACTTATCTCTATATTTTCTTTTGTCAATATCTCATTTTCAACCTTCAAACATTCATTGTTTTCTTTTGCATCAATTATCTTATTGTATTCACTGTTGATAGTATCAAACTCATCACCTACTTCACTCATCATTTGCTTCAACACTTTATTTTTTTTTTTTTGTACTTTTATGAATTCTTTCAATAAGTTATCATATATACTCCTAAGTTCATCAAATGAAGAGTCATGTGAAGAAGAGCATACCTCATCATCATTGAGAGCCATTAAGTAAGTTTCATTATCAAAGTCACTAGAGTCCCCATCACTCCACATTGCTATCATAACTGTCCTTTTTTACTTTTTATCGGCCTTCTTGAGTAATAAACAATATTGTTGAATATGTCCTGGTTTTTGACAATTGTAGCACTTGATAACTTCTCTCTTTTCCTTCTTAAACCTAGAATATAATCCATATCTATCCTTATCCTTCTTGATCCTTTTATTGAATTTCATAAACTTTATAAACTTCTTTGCCAACATTGTGACCTCATCATCGTCTTTACTTTCTTCATCACTTGAGTTCTCCTCCATGACTTTTAGAGCAATTATTTTCTTTTTGGACTCCTCTCCTTGTTTCTTTATCATCTCATATGTCTTAAGTGTTCCAAGGAGTTGTTCTTTTGACATTTCATTAAGATCGTGTTTCTGGACTCTTCTCCTTGTTTCTTTACCATCTCATGTGTCTTAAGTGTTCTAATTGTTCTTTTGACATTTCATTAAGATCATGAGCTTCCTCTATTGCGGTTCTCTTAGCTTCCCAATCTCTTGGTAAAGACCTAAGGATTTTGGAATTTATTTCAAAGTTAATAAATGTCTTTCCAAGAACACTCAAAGAATTGATGATATTGATGAATCTGTTATCCATCTCATCAATTGTTTCGTTTGGATCTATCTTGAAGTTTTCAAATCATCTATACAATATACTTATTTTTGTATCTCTTACTCTATTAGTTATTTCATATGTGCTTTGTAATTCATCCCATATTCCTTTGGTACTTTTACATGTACATATTCTATTGAAATCATTTTCATTTATGGCACAATGTAAAATATTCATGGCAACTTCATTTAGGTTAAGTAATTTCCAATCATTATTCGAGTAATCATTTTGTTTTTTTCCTTCTATCTTAAATGGTCCTTAGTTAACTACATGTCATAGTAGTCTATTTTGTGCTTTTAAGAATATGGACATCCTACACTTCCAATATAAATAATTGCTACCAGTTAAGAGAAGAGGCCTATTGATTGCTTATCCTTCCAAGAAGCCTAATGCATTAGATGCCATTATCTTAACTCTAATATGCAATTAAGCAAGTGATTAGAGACTAGCTTTGATACCAATTGAATAACATTAGGCTAAACTCAAAAGGGGGGTAAATTGAGTTTAAGGACAAATTTCATTTCCCAATGTCCAAAATAGGCTTAACTCTTTATTGTAGACTTTATTTAGCCTCTTATCTTACAAGTTTAAGCCCTAAACCTTAAATTAATCTTAATTTATCATGTGATTAACTATCTAAATCAGAACTTGTAGTAGGTTAACTATTAATAAGTGATTATTCAAGATGATTTTCTAAGGTTATCTAAATCTATGTACTTGATAAAAGATGCACCAAACTATTTCTACAATGCATTTTAGCCTACTTTTTACTAAAATAATCACGTAAAGTAAAAAATAAAGTGAGAATATATAGGTACACGTTTCAGCCTAAACATGGTTTGTGGGTTTTATAGAGTTTTCTTAACTTTTCTTCCATTATCTTCACATAACAACTTCTATACTTCTAGAAATGTATGTATCACGTTAACCACCTACATGAATGAAAATATGATCATATTTAATGTGACATTTACATGTTGACAGCATTTTTATCTAATATTTTTAATCTTAAACTCTTAAGATATCGTGTGTATAGCTAGTATAGAAAGAGAACTTAAGTTGAGTGTGTTTTATCTTAGTTAGGAGTAAGCGAGTTCTAACTTTTCCTCTAGAAAATGAAGCAAAAAACGTAGTCCAATGGAGGTTAGGGTGTGTCTAGATAGTAAGGGATGTAGTGGTTCGATGGGTGGCACTGTTTGTGATTTGTTGGTCTCTGGTGGTTACTATAGCTTTGCGCGGTTAGGTGCGCAACAAGCTCCAAACTTCCAACTTGTTTTCCTTCTTTTTCTGTAGGTTTCATTTGTGGGTATTTGGAGAGATTTCTTGAGGATTGTTTTAGAGAAGAAGAAGAAATGAGAGTAAGGAGTGTTGAAATGAGGGTGGCTAGTCACATAAGATAGGAATTAAGGGGACAAAGTATCATTCTCCAATGATTACACACTTAGGGAACATTTGCTTGTTGCTTAAGTGGGTTAGGATTTATCTATAAAACATGGCCTAACCTCAATCTCATCTCTTTTCAGTTAATTTCTTACTATTTATTGTTAAGTAAGTTTATTCCTTTAATTAGGTATGATGCATGAGCACATGTATTGATTGAATTGAAATCTATGCTTACTATGCTATTTGTTAATATGCATAACTTTAATCAATTATAGTTTTGGGTCTTTCCTATTCAATTAAATTAATTAAGATTATTAGATCCTTTTGTTTAATTATTTTAGTGCATCTAAGGTTTGGAATTTATTATTGCTATTCGATTACAATTTAAAAGGTAAATTAGGACATTCAAGTGATTAATTGATTTATAAGCAATTTGTGAATAGTTTATTAATAAAATTAGAATTTATTAATTAATTTAAGGTTTTTGATATTGATTAAGAGCTTTAGAGTCGATTTAGAGTCTTTTACATGTTGGGATTTAATTAGGGTTTTATGGTTTCGAAGGTATGTTTAGGGTTTTAGTTTTAGAGTTTCAAATGTATTGTTAAGATTTTCTATTTTGATGTTTATTTTTAATTTAGTTCATGGAGCTCATAGGTATGTATCTAATTTAATAATAGCAGTAAAAATGTAGGTTTCATCATATTTCAAATCCAAATTCATCCCAACGTCAATTCTCCATCGTGACAAGTTCCTTCAATTTCATGCCTTTAAGAAAAGGATAAAAAGAAAAACGAAAGAATGAAGAGGGGATCAAACACCAATATGTGTTCATTATAGAAAGATTGGCATATTTCAACAAAAATGATCAAAGAGGAAAAAAAAAGTCATGAGTACTAAAATATTTTATAGTTGAATAAAGTTACAATTTTTTTTCATATTTTTATGAACAATATAGTGTACCATATTTGATTTAAAAACAATCATGTAGGTAACAAGGAATTGCTATGCATGTAAAAGTGTAATAATGGAGATATGTGAACACATATATATAGAATAGCTTCGGATGATTCTTACTCAAATATGACATAAATCTATATTATTAAAACCAAATGGTTTTTATAACTATCGATAACTATAAAAGTTTGTTGTCTTTACTACTTTATATTTTAATTTTAACTATTATCATTCAGTATTTAATATTCCAACATCATCCATTTCAATTATTATTCCATCCATCCATATTTTATTAGTTATTCTCCCATTCATAAAACCCAATTTAAATTTATCTTTTAAAATGGAAACTATTAAATATATAATTTGAAAAAAAAAAAATTTCTCCCCCTCTTCTTCTCTCTCTTAGAAGCTTGTATTAAAGAAAAAAAAAAAGGAAATCAAAATACTACTATTCACAATAATTTAATATGTCGTAAATTCTAAAATATAATTTTATTTTATTTTTGCACACGTAGAGTGAGTGTACTTCATGTAGTACTACTATATGTTCATTCTATTTTAAAATGAAATCAACAATTCCATATACATTTTCAAATACTGGAAGGAGCTATCATTCTGGTTTGATTATATTTTATTTTAATTCACTTCATTTCAAACCATTTCTATAAACCATACTTATATTAGTGTTGATAATTTAAAAATTTGGCACATATAAAAGTTTCATGTAATTTGGGGGAATAAACATAATAACAACTAACAGTTAACGTATTCGTGCTATATATAAAAAAATTAAATTGAGTGTTATTAAAAAAAATATAAGAAATATATGAAAAAAGAAGGAAAAAAAAGGAATAGCAAATAATAATATTTGAAGGTAATGAATAATAAATAATATCTGTTATATATAAACAATACATCAAAAGTTGAAATTATAAATGCATTGGAATATGTTTTTTATTATAAATGTATAGTGAATTTAAATTTGTATGTGACCATAAATTGAAAATATGACTATATAAATAATGAGATATACTTTTTATAGATGTGAAGTATTTGTACATAGGAAAAATAGTTTAAGTAATAGTGGAAATTAGCTATGGGAAAAATAGTTTAAGTGAAGTAGGAATTAGTTATATGATAGGTTGGAATTTTCTTTTAACTGTTATAAAAATATATTTAATCGTTGTTAGTTATATAAAATTAAAATGGTTGTTTCTGTTGATAAAATATTCACCGAACGTACAAAATCCACATCAAAATGCAAGGGTAATGTGGTCAAATCGCTAATTCAATCGATCTCTTTTCCCTCCCTTCGGGCTTTTACTTTCTTCGTCTTCACTCCCTGTTAGAAGCACCTTTCAAGAATTAGGGTTTTACTTCCAATTAGTTCAGGTTTTCTCGCCGTATTACTTTGGCATCGACTCTATATTTTCCAAAAAACACTCGTTAATCTTGATTTTCAAGCTACTACTCTTTATTCACCATCTATTTCTCTCTCTTATCTTGCTCTTGGCTCTAGGGTTTTTGATTACTCAATTCTCACTTCTTTAAGTTATCGAATATTAAGTAACTGTCAATGGATCACGTGAAACGCAAGAAAGTTAGCGAATTGGAGAAGAAGTGCGAAGAATCTAACATTGCGGTGCCAACTCCTCAGAAGAAGAATGAGCCTTTACGCAAAGAAGTTAAATTGCCGGAAAAGTAACAATTTTCTGAATAAATCTCCCATATCCATATTTTTTAAGCATTTACGAGACCGCAATCTGTTTCGATTGTCTTGTGTTTTTCAGATTTGAGACAATTGTGGAGTTTTTCAATCGTATGATTTGCTCGATGCGGTTGCTTGTTCTGCGGAAGAAGCTGACTACTTTCGAGAAAGTTAGTGCTCAGGTGGAGGTTATGATGAAAAGGTATAATAGGATGGATTTATGGTGTTTGAGAAGTTGTGGCCGCTAAAGTCAATTCTGTGGATGTTATTTTCATATTAATCTATGTATGAGAAATTCAATCTCTTGTGTTTTGTGCTATAGCCGGGAATATTGCACATTGTGGTCATGTATGGAGATATAGATAGGGTCAACTTTGTATGGATATACCCCAGTTTTACCTTCCAAAACAGACCATTTGGGTAAACGCGTTAGCACTTACAAATTTTTGGGAGTCAAGGGGAGGCAAAGCAAGTTTGAAATTTTTAGGCTACATGTGATCAAGAGATCTGGAGTCAGATGCGACTGTCCTTATAAATTGATAATGGATGGTTCACAATGTAGGCCTTCTCAAACTCTTAAGAATCAAGTCACAGAAAAATACATATCTAATGGTTTAAGCATTTATTACATCATTAAGTTGTCAATAAAATTGACCTGATTCTGTAATCTATCTGCAGTTTTTGATTTTATAGATGTATTCAGGTTTTGTGGTGTTCCTTGTGGAAGCAATTCGAAGGAATAATATTTCAATTTCTGGTAGCACTTTTCTTGTATGTTGCCGGTGTATGGTACATACTTGGTTATTTCATAGTACTCATGAAGTATGAAATTATTAATGTCATTGCAAGACGTGAAATATATGTCTAATTATGTTGTTATGTTCACAACTTGTAAGGAGATTGGTGAAAAAGTTGAATTCTATGAGCAATTATTCAGCTATACTATTTCAAATGTCCTGAGCAATATTCAGCTTCTCCACACATAAACCTGTCTACATACTAGAAAGAAATTCATGCTTGAAAAGCCCTTCTAAATTTTACATTTTGATTCATTGCTGGTTGGTAAGAATCATGCATCTTTTTTTTTTCAATTGCATAAATCTATATATTTGGTTATCAGATCTGAGGCTGAAATTTTTCTGCCTTCTTTTGTCTTTCAGGAAATTTTTGTATAGCCATCTTGCACAAATAAAATACATACTACCTGAAGCCATAGAGATAGATAAAATTTTTGTGCAGGATAGGAAGACTTCTTTCATGAAGCCAGAAATGAAAGTCACACTGCTAGTTGATGCCATAGAAAAAAATTCTGGACAATCCAGTGACATGGCCCTGCAAGAGCTATTTGTATCCCAGCTTGTTGATTTTCTTAAACTGCACCCGGAGGTACTCCTCTGTCTTTTATTACCAGAGTAAAAGGTCCTTATACTGGTTGAAGCTATCCCAAAATGATTGCCAACCATGTTTCTGACACCAAATCCTCAACAATAGCTAAAGGATTGCACTTATTTGCTAAGGAGAAGAACTACGAACTAGTATGTTGCCATGCTGTACCAATATGAAGCAATGGGTATTAGGATTGTCCGTTCCATCCCCCACACCCAAAAAAAAAAAAAGAGGAAGAGGAAGGGAAAAAAAGAAAGAGAAGATACGGTGTACTGACTATGGGTGGTGGAAGATCTTGATCTGATTTTCATTTTTTTTGGAATAACTGTCTGTAAAACAAATCTGAAAGTTATAAGTGAAGATAATAAGCTTGTTTTTTAAATGAATTACAACTTGAGGAAAAAAAAGTTATTTACTAACAAAAAGCCATTGTGTTGGTGCCTCTAGTACCGGACAATTTTTTGGACTGGATGATCCATGTATTTTGTTCTCATGTTCTTTTGGCATTCAAGCAATTACAAATAATATTCTTGGTAAAATTTATCAAGGGATTTACTTTTTGGGTCAAATGCAGCTTCTCTTTGTTTTCGCATATGCATTTTCTTATATGGTAGCTTGTTTAGACCCTAAAGGTATGGAAAATTCAACATGCAATATTATTTATTATACACTTCCCTTGTAACAGGCATGTGACATTCCAGAGGCCATGTTGCCAGAGCCCTTCGATAAGATTACCCATGCACATAGTGAAAAAGACACTAATGGAGAATCTACAATACAACATCAACAGTTTCCGTTTGAAGCAGGGTCGATAAAAAGACACTTCTCTTTTTTAAGTAAATCTGTTTCTCCTCCTTCCATACACTGTGATCTAAACAATGTTGAAACTAAAAGCAGCCTGAATAAAGATCTTGATAGGATATCATCCATTTTTGATGGTGCGAAGGGCCCATGTATCAGCTATGAGCAAGAGAAAGATACTAATTCTTATGGTGTGAGAAGGGGCCTGAGTATCAGCTGTGAGCAAGAGGAATTAGCTCTTCATGGTCAGTCTAAGTCAGCTACCTCTATTCAAACTCCTGTGGTCAAGTCCACCTCTTCCAATGGCAATTTGATGGTTGAAACCCCTGCACAATTGGTACCTGGACGACCAGAATCACCTGACAGTAAGAAAAATTCTAAATGCACTGGAAACATGAAGTGCATTTCATCATGCCTTAAGCCTGCTAAAAGGTCGCTGAACTTCTCTGGTATGGAAAACGATGAAATTCAGCTAATCTCCCCTTGCAAAAATAATAGCATGGATGTCCAAGATAGGAGCACACAGACTCTGAAAACTTTAGAGGAGATCACTTTTGATCACCCTGTGACACTTAATAAGGTTCTTACCCTATTTTCTTTCATTTGAAGCATATGGCATGGTTAAAAAATATTAATACAAGAGATTGGTAATAACGGTCTGTTTTCTATGAGTATTTTATACTCATTTGCATTCATATGTGCTGATAAGCCATGAACTTAAAGCTGTTTGCTTAACACTTACTCATCATTTGGTAATAATAAAAGTCTGATAACCTTTGTCTCATGCTTTGCCCAACCTTGATTTTGGTGTTCTGTTCATAATTATGTTTAGGAATCCAATTTCTCAGGATTTTAAGCCCGAAAATTTTTGAATATTTTTAGAAATTAAGCCCTATGACAAGGAAGTGGTGTTTTGGATATAAACTGTACTTCTAAATGTTGCTGGTATTGCTAATAGAAAAAAGAAAGGGGAAAATATTCTTTCTGTAGCTTCACTCATGGTTCTTTAATATGAGCATGATGGTTCACTAAAGTATTTCTTTTGGAAGTTATACCTGCTTTGTTTTGCTCCTTAATTGAATATTCTATTGTCTCTGATCAGGAAATCATTTCCTGCAGCGAGGATGAAGAATCGAATAGCATCAAACTGGGAATGAGCAAGCAGCAGTCTTCTTTCTTGCCTGATATTGTTTTCAATATCTGTTCTATATTTCAGACCATAGGCTACTCTTCAATCACAAAAGAGGAGCTAGTGCATAAAATAATAACAAACAATTTTGAAGTTGTTGAGAGAAGTATGTACATCTTTTTTTTGTTTTATTTTACCTGAATTACAATGAGTATATTTGTGAAGTGAATAGTAATTCATTACTTCAATTTGCAGAAGAGGTGGAAGAAAAGGTTGAACTGCTTGAGAAGTTAGTTCCTGATTGGATTTGCAGGAAGAAAATTCTTAGTGGAGATATCATGTACAGGTGAAAGTAGTCCCTGTACTCTTCATTCAAACTGATGCTGCTACATCAATCTAATTAGAAATTAAATGTACCATGCATAACATAATAGAGAATTTTAGTTGATAAATATGTTACATGTTTCTTTATTTTAAAATGTTGCAATGATGGAAGACACCTTTGGGCTTTGGAGCCATTAAAAGTTGGTAATTACTAATTAGAGGTTTGAAATAGCATCTGGATATAGAATTTCAAGTTCCTTGATATGAAATTGTCTTGGTCCTTCAAAGAAATTGGTTCATTTTGTACCTTCATAGTGTCTGATAGATTCCGCAATCAAATGCACATAAAATTGAATTTAGGTGCTAGGGTTTCATACAGTACCTGAGCACTTGGCTACTGATTTCTTCTTTCTTAAGATTCTGACTTACCCCAACTGTCAACTTCTCGTATTTATATCCTACTAAGATTATGGAATATTCCAGATTGCCAGCTCAGCAAGACTAGTCACATCAACAACTTAACCCACTTTTGTACTGCTATACACTGGCAACTAACAACTACTGCACACTTCACCCTACTATGCAGCTCCACACAACACCTACGCCCTACTGCACTTCTTTCAACAGGAATGGCACACACAACACGCCACAGAAACAACACTAAACAATACAACTTCAACAGGAAACACAATACACACCCCTAAGTCTCACTTTTTATTCTCCTTTTAACATCTCACAATAGGAGCTTGCACTTGCAGTATTCTATCAATTGTACCCTCTAAAAGATTGTCCTTGTTCTCAAGGATGAACTCAGGAAATTGCAAGCAGAAAGACATCCATCCAAGTTGCATCCACAGGAGATTGACTTTGCCATTAGACTGTCACATCTTAACATAGCATAAGATGTATTATCACATAAGAATAACTGTTTATAATTAATAAAAGTTCTATTTATAACAAAAGAGTATTATAACGGAGTTCAACTTTACACTTATTTATATAAAAGGGTACATCCGTCAAACTTAAAATATGGTCTTTTTTTTTTTTTTAATTTCATATGTACAAAATCTTTGTGGAACTAAGATCAAAATACAAGAAGACTTCTTTAAAGTGGCCGATTCTGTCTTACGCGCTCTCACAAGATTTTTCCTCTCAACTAATGTTGATACATAGTCAATTTTCTTCATAATATAAGGATACACAAGTATCTCCTCAACTTTTCGTAGGTTAAGTGAGAGTGGATAAAATAAGCACAGAACAAAGATAATACATATTCATAAGGATTAGTATTATAGAATATTCAATTTCATAATTTGAGCTATCAATACAAACTATCCATACAAGAAATTGATGTTATGCCCATGCGTGTGAAATGTATCGGTACTAATATTCTATACTTTTTTAATTCTTCATTGGTTAGTCGACATATTCGAGTATCTACATATAATGTCCAAGAATCTAGGGCAACAAGGAGTTGCTTGAGAGTAGGATTCTCAACAAAAAAAGAAACACTCATTATGGTTTAAAAATTCAACACATAGTCAACTTAGCTGAAACTACACATCTTAGCTATAATAATTTGAGCAATGCAACTCTATATGTTAAAAACTTAGCTTAACAATAGTCAAGCTTTTAGAATCTTGACTTCGAGGTCCTTTCATAACATACCATTAATATAGTAAATAGTATAATAACTCATAAACAATTCACTTATCTCAAATTTAGCTTTATTTCTTTACTTTATAATACATTCATTCACATAGAGTTCACTTAGGAAAACACCCCGAAGGATAGTTTAGTTTTCAAGTAGAAATACGCATTGACAAATCAGTTATACATGAAGAAGCATTTCACTTAATCAATACATATTCAATAGAATCATGTATTCGATCCATCTAGCATATCATTACAGTTTACGACACAATTGACTTTAAGTTAAGTTGACATAGATTTACTTGCTCAAAAACAAAAATATCTACTTATCAGGTTTAACATTAGTATAAAATTCTAAGCTTTATGATGTGATCCTTCTTTATCTATCACACGTAGGAAAATACACAGACTCCAAATCAACTATAGGTCGATACTAAATTCTTATAAGTTTTTGCTATTATGTTTTCAGGTTTATTTCGATTGTTATTTATTCATTTCTTATTCGATTTTAATAAATTTTATATTGTTATAATTATTATTTTGAGTATTATTAAGATATTTTAAAAATCAAGACTAATCAATATTGTTAAAAGTAAAAAAATACCTTTTCGTATTACTAATTTGATTACGTTATTGTAACTTCATAATCGACTCAAGTAGACTTTAATTTTAAACTAGAAGTCCTAAATATTATGCTTTTTAACTATACTCAATATCAATTATATGTCATAGTTACCGATCTTGCATTATCTAGTAACTGCTTTAATAGTATTATTCACTATTTTACATATTAAGCTAATATATAGGTTTATGCATGGAAAATACATAATAAATAATATACGAGCTGGATTAATTATACAAAAAATACTGTAAACTTACAAACATATACACTATAGATACTAACCATCATTTGTACTAAATTAGCTTATCACTTATATTTTTTAAAAATAATGTTTTAGTTCAAAATTAGTGAAAATTAAGCAAATACGTGAATTTAATTACAAGATAAAAATCAAGTGTTTCAAACATTATTATAAACTTTTAGAAATCAAATTACATAGGACTTACACATTGATTTTATAAAAAAAAAATTAATCCAACAAAATAGTAAAATTGCCAGTTTTATCCAAAATAATTATAATAAATAGTAAATATGTTTATTTTCAAAAATTCTTATTATTGCAAATAAATACACATATTAAGTATATTATGTACAAAATTTCAGTTTGAAAGGACATTAATTAATATTTTTAAAATTTAATTTAATTTTCGTCCAAACAGAGCAATTCCTTAAGCATCTTATATTTCCACTAATTATTTAATTAAAATAAAATTACTGTATTAATCTAAACATAAAATAATCCCAAAAAACCAATTTTCATAATTAATTAACACCATTTAATATTTTTAGAAAATCAAGAAATATTCAGTTATAAATTTGGTTCACTTGAACTGGTTGCCTTTGGCCATCACCAAATTGCTACATCTTGTTGAAACAATCAGGTGCATCACCCTCTCTTTAACCCTTAAGTCACCTCAAGTTAGATTGCTTCTAACCTAATGAACCGCTTTAGATTAGATTATGCTTTGTTTTTGCTATGTTTTTCTTATTTTTTTCTAAATTTTCTTGAGCGATTTTTTTTATATTTTTAGATTTCCAAATTGTTGTTTTTGATGTGTTTAGGTGATATTTATAATTTATAAGTTGATTAGATTAATTAAAAATTTGACATGTAGCATACATATCGTTTTTTTAGTTTTTCCAAGCTTAAGGTGTTAATTTCTTATATTTTGGCTATTGACTCATCATATCTAATTAATCCTAGGTTGCTATATCATCTGATAACTCATCTATTCATTTTTTTGATTAATTTTTCATTATTTTATACTAATTTACCTTATTTTTTTTATTATTATATATATATAATTAATACATATAATGCATATTTTATGTTAATACATATATATTACATACAATTCAATTTCATTTATTATTTTTGAAAGTTAATTAATTTATCTTTAATATTTCACTATATTTTAAAGTTTGAATTTCGCGTTTTCAATAATTATCGGTTTTATTGGTACATTAACGTTTTTATCAAATTAATTATTTTAAATAGTTTATTTCAAGAATTGACTTTATTGGGATACTTTGTTTAACTTTTCTAACCTTACTGTAAAGTTTGAATTAAAACAGATAAAATAGCTCAGCGTCTTAAATTTAAGGGCTTGGATACTAATACTTGAGAAATTTCAGCAGTGCCTTCAAGGCAGAAACTTTGACCCAACACTGCCAAAGGGGTTCAGCGAGTCTCATCAGCTTCAAGGAATAAAGCAAGAGACAAGTTTGATGCAACTGGAAAGGAGCCCACCGCCTTCTTAAGAAGAGAAATATGGAAAACTGGATGAATTCGGTAGTGAGAAGGCACCTACAGGTGATAAGCCACTTTGCCTACCCTCTCAACAATCTGAAAAGGACCAAAAAAGCATGGAGATATGTGTTGCTGCAAACTAGGTCTAAGCTTGAGAAATACCCACTCACCCACCTCAAACTCAATATTGTGGCAATGTTTATTAGCTTGAGAACAACTAAGAGATTGAGCATGAATCAGATTGCGCTTCAACTGATATAACACCTCATCTCGAGAACATAAAGCTTCCTTTACAGCCATATGAGCCACCTCCCTATGCACAAACGACCCAATGATTGGAGAAGGGCGTCGATATATTATTTCACAGAGTTAATTTGGAAGTAGTGTGATAAGAAGTATTATAATGAAACTCTGCCTCATGGAATCCATTGAGCTCAATGATTGGGTTGATCATGGACAAGGCACTGTAAATAACACTTTAAATATATACTCAAAACTTCTGTTTGTCCGTCCTTTTTTGGATGATACGTGGTACTAAAATGAAGATGAGTGCCTTGTAGTTGGATTAATGCACACCAAAAATTACTTACAAAAGTAGGGTTACGATCACTAACAATAGTCTTGGGCATTCCATGGAGATGGATTACTTCAGGAACAAACGTCTCAGCAATAATTTTGGCTGTACAAGGGTGTTTAGTTAATAAGAAATGACCGTATTTGGAAAACTTATCCACTATAATCTAAGCCACATCAAATACCTTAGATTTTGGTAATCCGCCAACAAAATCCTATGGAATATCCTCCCAAACAGCATTGGGAATAAGTAATGGCAAAAGGAAACTTGCTGGATATAAAGTTTGATATTTTTGCCTCTGGTAAATAGCACAAGAGGAGACTAATTTTTCAACATCTTTCATGAAGACCAATTTGATACACATTCGCAGCAATTGTTCTATCAGTTTTTAAGAAAACTTGAATGCCCTCTTGAAGGAGTAGAATGAAACTCATGCAAGAAAATATGAGGCCATTTAAAGGAAGAGGGAATGATCAGCTTGTTACAACAGAAAGGCATTCCATTAATCAAATGAAAACCACAGCCAGCATCTTTACCCTCTTGTAATAGCTGAACCTTAGAAGCCAACAATGGATCTAACTTGACATCCTTCTGAATTTCTGTTATATTTGTCTAAGTTGGACTCGATAAAGCTCCACGATTGACCTTATCATACATACAAGAGAGCGCATCAGCCGCCATATTGTCATGTCCACTCTTATAATAAATTTCAAAGTCATACCCAAGTAATTTAGAAGCCAATTACTTGCCCAAAAAAATTTAGAAAGCCAATTTTTCTGATCCAAAGTAGTGACTCGTTGCTTCAACAAATATTTCAAGCTTCTTTAATCCATTTTAACAACGAACTTCTGTCCCAACAAATATGGTTGCCAATGATTAATAGCCAAAACAAGAGCCATTAATTTTGTCTCATAAGTGGATTTAGAAGTGTTTTATCCAACCATGCCTTGCTAAAATATGCAATTGGTCGACTGTTTTGCTGAAGAACCCCTATTCCCTGCTTTGAAGCATCACGTTCAACTGCAAATTGTTGAGAAAAATTTGGCATAGCCAAAATCAGAGGGGAGACCAAAGCTCCCTTCAATTGTTGAAAAGCATTAGCTGTTGACTTATTCCAAATAAAACTATTCTTCTTCAAAAGATCCGTTGATGGTCGAGCAATTTTTCCATAATCTTTAGTAAACTTTCTATAATAACCCAATAACTTGAAAGAACCATGAATTCCCTTTAAAATAGTAGGAATCAGACATTCCAACACACATTTCACCTTAGAAGGATTCATACTTACACCAATAGTTGAAATAATACGACCAAGATACTTAAGGGATGATTGGCCAAAAATACATTTGATTTTCATGTAACAATTGAAGGACTATCCTCAAATGCTTCAAACAAGAGCCCAAATCAACACTATATATAAGGATGTCATCAAAGGAGTTAAACACAAAATGCCATAAATATGGTTGAAATAAATTATTCACGATTACTTGGAAAGTAGTTGGCACATTGGTAAGATTGAAAGGCATTACAAGGAATTTGTAATGACCTTGGTGTGTATGAAAAGCCGTTTTGTGGATATCATTGGGCTGAAATCAAATTTGACGATAACCTGCACAAGGATCAATTTTAGAGACAATTGTAGCTCTATACGACTCATTGAAGAGTTCTTTAATGATTGGAGTTGGATATTTATCTGGTATTGTAGCCTCATTTAAAGCCCACTAGTTCATACAAAACCTCCAAAAGCCATCTTTCCTTTTCGTGAAGATGACCGGACTAGAAAAAGGACTAGTGCTAGGCCTTATAATTCTGACATTTAACATGTCATGGGCCATCTTCTCTATTTCATATTTTTGAGCAAAAGCATATTGATATGGCCTAACATTAATCAGTCCACAATCAGATTTTAAAGGAATTCAATGATCCCTTTGTCTGCATGGTGGCAAACCAAATTTTTCTTCAAATACATCCACATATTCGGCTAATAACACCTCAATCTGTGAGTTAACAGCAGTAGAATAGCTCTGCAATTTCAAATCCAACATCCACAGCAAAGTACACAACTCTTCTTCACACAATTTACCTGAAGATTTAAAAGACATTGCAGATTTGCATACACCATGGTCTCCAATTAATACTTGTTCACTCTCGTTTGAAGGAATTTTCATTATCATGTTCAACCAATCAATTTTTACCTCTCCTAAAGTGCAGAACCAATCAATACCAAGATTAACATCTACTCTACTCAGGTCTAAAATGTAGCAATCCACTGTTGCATCAATCATACCAACATTCAATTTAATATTTTTGCATATTCCACTAGAAGAAATGCTATGCCCATTTCCAAGAGTAACTTTGAACGCAGCAGTAGCATCAATCTGCAAGTTAAGGAGCTCCACAAGTGACTGTGATATAAAATTGTGGGTTGCATCACCATCAATCATTATAGAGGCAGGAGTTTTATTAACATACAGTGGAATTTTAGAGTTTGTGGCTCATCCGCTACGAGTGTTGGGTTTAATACCGATATTTTAGCAAGTAGCTATTGAGTTGGCTATTGTTTCATCAATTTGAAGAAAGAAAATAAAAGAACCTGTTACTATTGGATTTTTGTTAATAAAAAATATTTTTGACCGTTGACTATGCCCATCATCTCCCTTCATTGCAAATAGGAAAAATTCTGACCTAGATCCGTTTGGTCTCATGATCTTGAAACTGCACGTCTTGAGAATACCTAATCACTTCCCACCCACCTTCTGCTGTGTCAGTGTCTTCCTCCAACATTCTCACCTGTAGTGATTTATTAGGGCACTTATGCATTGGAGAAAAAGGCTGATCACACCTAAAACACCAGCCTTTAGCGAGTTTCTCCAAATACTCTGCATAAGGTAATTGTCACTGATCATGTGATGTGCAAGTAAGAGGTAGTTGTTGTGGCTGCTGCCCTTGCTTTGCATTAACTGAGAAATAGAACCTGATGAAGAAGCTCCACTGTTACTCCCGACACTGACCAAGTTTTTGCCAGCAGTTGGTAAAGAATTACTGATACGACTCCTAAACCTTATAAACCTTTGCTTCATGTATATAAGAGAAGATAAGGTGTGTGTGTGGTTTTGTAGTTGTGTAGTTCGTTTGTGTGCAGTATTGTGTATTGTTGTGTCTTTTTCTGTGTATTGTTGTGTGGTGTTTTTCATGAAGTGTGACCAAGTTTCAGCCAGCAGTTGGTAAAGAATTACTGATATGACTCCTAAACCTTATAAACCTTTGCTTCATGTATATAAGAGAAGATAAGGTGTGTGTGTGGTTTTGTAGTTGTGTAGTTCGTTTGTGTGCAGTATTGTATAGTGTTGTGTGGTGTTTTGCATGAAGTGTTGTTGTGTAAGGTGTTGTATGGTTTTGTATAGGATTTCAGTTAGCAGAATAAGTGAGGGTAAAGGAGTAATTGCAATATTAGTAGTCTTATAAATAGTTGCAGCAAGGGGATCATCTGTTAATTAGGAAGTTGGTTAGTTGCTTGGCAGGAAAGAAAGAACTTGAGCAGTAAGGAGCTTTTGCCCTATTATTCTACTGCAAGTTAGGCTTGTGAAGTGCCTGAGTGGTGAATTGTTTTGCAAGATTACTGTCTCCAACACAACTAAGTGTACTGTTCTTGCTATTTTCTATTGTTGTGAACCGTAGGTTGTATCAATTACTTTCCTTAGATCTTGCTACTCCCCCTTGTGTAGGCAAAGTTGTAGTAGCTGGAAAAAATGAGTAGAAATTAGAATGTGAACCAAGTGAATACATCTTCCTACCAACTGTTTGATATAAGGATTTTAGACTAGAACTTCTATATTCACATTTTTGACCATTGCTGAAACTTGGAGCTATGAAAACTTTGCATTCAAATTCTTTTCTATCTTTAGTGCCAACTCCATAGCCTGTTCTAATGTTGTAAAAGAATATGTATCCACCCTCACTTGAAACTCCTCTCACAATCCTCCAAAAAAATGCCCTAGTTGTTGCATTTCAGACATGGCTGGAACTTGAGAAGTTAAAGATTCAAATTCTTCAATGTATCGACGCAGAAGTTTTTTGATGTAATTATGATAAGCTTTTAAATGGATTGGAAGCCCATTGCCCACCATAACGCTTGAGCGTTTCTTCTTTCATCATATGCCAATCCAATGACCAATAGACACATCGACCTCTTATGCTTGTTACTATCAATTCTACTTTTCGATCCTCTCTTGTGCATTGGATCTCAAAGTATTGTTCAATCATCACAATCCAATTCACTAGATCAATGCCATCAAACTAAGGAATCTGTACTTGAGAGGCGTTCATGTGATGCTCATCATCAAAATTGCCATTCCTCTCTATTACTCCCTCATTATTAGCCTCAGCAGTCAAATTTCCCTCAACATGCTCCTGTCGCTTACCTTTATTAGGTACAGTTGAGGATTTTTCTTGGAATTCACTTCCGGATCTATTAGAAATCCATAGATCCTCAATCATTTTCTGTATGTTGTCAACATTTCCTTGAAACACTGTTATATCTCCTCGAATCAAATTTGTATCTCCCCTCATTTCCTTGTGGTTTCGGTCCAGTGAGGTCAATTGATGCTGAAAATCCTTCATTTCTTGCATCTCAGCTTGTTTCTGTTCTACTTTTCGAATCCAGAGTCTGTACGAGTCATGTTGTCTATGAATTAACAATGAAACCAATTGATAGGTTCCGCAATCAAATGCACTTAAAATTGAATTTAGTAGCTAGGGTTTCAGACAATACCTGTTATTGATTTCTTCTTTCTCAAGATTCTGACTAACTCCAACTGTCAACTTCTTGTATTTATATCCTACCAAGATTCTGGAATATTCCAGATTGTTAGCTCAACAAGATTGGCCACACCAGCAACTTAACCCCCTTTTGTACTACTATACACTGACTTCTAATAACTACTGTACACTTACCCCACTGCACAACTGCACACAACACCTACACCCTACTGCACTTCTTTCAACGGGAACAACACACACAACACGCCACAGAAACAATGCACACAACAAACACAGAAACAACACACACAACACAACCACAGAAACGACACAACAAATAC
Source organism: Lumnitzera littorea (assembly GCA_024138015.1). Lineage (NCBI taxonomy): Eukaryota > Viridiplantae > Streptophyta > Magnoliopsida > Myrtales > Combretaceae > Lumnitzera > Lumnitzera littorea. The sequence goes on along the minus strand of JAMXBB010000002.1, from coordinate 74,989,829 downwards.
AATTTCAACACAAAACACAGCACACACGGCACACCCCTGAGTCTCACTTTTGACTGTCCTTTTGAAAACATTCATAATAGGAGCTTGCACCCGTTGTATGCTATCAGTGTCCTTCTATGTTTGCCCTTTAATCATGGCATTTCAGTTCTCCTCGTAAATGAGAAATAAATGGGCTTTGTGGAAACACTTGGTACAAAGGAGTTGGCCAGCCTAAATGAAAAGAAAATGCAAGGCTCATCTTTGTTTGATGCTTTTTCTTACCTTCTTCTCTTTGGCTGCCATATTTAGTCTTCATTCCCTGCTAACTCTTGTTGAACTTTTTCTCAGCCTAAATGAAAACAAAACGTTCAACTGTTGCTATTATATATCCACATATTGACTTTTGCTTTCGTTTGTGCAGCATTAAGAAAGTGTCAGACATGGAATCCATCATGTTGAGGCTTAGCAATTGATAAGGGCAATTTAGTAAGCTGATTATTAGTATGTCTTTTCAATTGGGGAAATGCAAGGCNTGTTTGCCCTTTAATCATGGCATTTCAGTTCTCCTCGTAAATGAGAAATAAATGGGCTTTGTGGAAACACTTGGTACAAAGGAGTTGGCCAGCCTAAATGAAAAGAAAATGCAAGGCTCATCTTTGTTTGATGCTTTTTCTTACCTTCTTCTCTTTGGCTGCCATATTTAGTCTTCATTCCCTGCTAACTCTTGTTGAACTTTTTCTCAGCCTAAATGAAAACAAAACGTTCAACTGTTGCTATTATATATCCACATATTGACTTTTGCTTTCGTTTGTGCAGCATTAAGAAAGTGTCAGACATGGAATCCATCATGTTGAGGCTTAGCAATTGATAAGGGCAATTTAGTAAGCTGATTATTAGTATGTCTTTTCAATTGGGGGGGGGGGGGGGGGGGTGTGGGGGATGGGGGATAGACTGTACTGGGTGGTTAAGCTGTATGTCAAAGCAAATATATGCTCCGAATAGATTTGGTTGCCATCCCTTTAGGAGATGACAGATGGAGACGCTGTATTCAACGTAGTAAAGTTGGATGATTTATGCAATGGGGATTGTTCATGACGAACTAATTTATCTAATACCATAGCAAATGATATGAGTAAGTGCTCTTTTAACTTTGTGATATATAATATGACGAATGATAATGTTGATGAATACTTATTTAAAGGTTAAAAGAGGAAAAAATTTCCTTTTCTTGTATACTTTTTTATTTTTTTTCCCTTTTGGTTAAAACTTACAGTCAATATTGGAAAATGTAATATTTTTAATGGCATTCAGTGGACATGTGGCACTTATTTAAGGAATCATATCATGCATATGTTCTTATCAATGCATGTCATGCTTTATTTGCTTATCCAATCTCTCTTTGATTAGTATCTTTAGCTCGATATGTAAACGAAAGGTTATAGATACTTTTTTTATTTGGATTTAGTGAATTATTTTAAGTCAGTATGAGCAACAGAGGGGTTAAATGATTTCTGTTTTCTACCTTTTACCAAATTCATCTTTCCTCTCTTTAGGTAAAATATAATAGCGTCTTATACTTATTTGAAACGTACGCACTCATGAAAAATGTTAAATATATCGTAGATTTAATTATAAATAACTAGAGGGTGTTTTTTTTCCCCGCTTTTTTTCAAATGCTTTTTCACGTCCGCATGCGCTTTCCAAATAGCTGATGGTCTCTTGCTATTATGATTTTTCGTTTCTCCAAAAAGAGAAGATGGATGCGTCAGAGGATGGAAGGTGGGATGTATGCTACACCTGCTGTCATATATTGCAAGACTTCGAAGTTCTGCTAGGATAATGGATATATCAGTAACTGTTTATTTGCGTATCATCGGTGAAACAAACCATGCTGAAATGAGGCATTAAAAGCTAAATAATTACTCAGGTATACAAAATAAAAAATGAAGAAGACAATTTAGGTTATATAATTGAATGAAAAAAGGTAACATGAACGAAATAAAAAAGCACTAAAATTGATTAAAAAGAAAATGACAGCGCATGCATATGTAAAGTGAAAGGGCAAACTTAAGAGTTCTCTCTCTCTCTCTCTCTCTCTCTCTCATATAATTGAGTTATATTGTATAAGGCAACAAAGAAAAATATGATGAAATGCAATTTATATTTTTCCAAAATATATTTGGCTTGACACACGTATCAATTAAAAAATGCTGAAAGTTCTATGTCCTTATTCTTTCCAACATTATCATTTCAAGTTTTTGAGCTGGCTTTATGGGATCTTGCACTTCTATTGGAGTTTGGGAATACTTGCTGAAAGTTCTATATCGTTATTCTGTCCAACATTATTATTTCAAGTCCTTGAGCTTGCTTTACGGGATATTGCACTTCTATTGGAGTTTGGGAATACTTGGTAGCCCAACAAAATAACATTTGGTAGCTGAAAATAAGCAATTCGAATGTTATAATTTATGAACTTAGCCCAATATTGAATTAATCTTATATGGAACAAATTCATGGATGCATGATAAGATCCAAATAATTAGATTGGATTGGAGATGATTTCAAAGCTTTTGATTGCTATGCTACAATTGACTTTGTTGTGACAAAACATTTTGTCTTGACCTTTCTTAGTAAGCTTGTGTTAATCAAACCCTTTATGAATAGTAAGGCTCATCCAACTCATCCATAAGCTCATTGATGACTTCATTGAACCTAAGTAATCTTGTCTATTTATGATGATAAAATCTAGTAATCAAATGATAACATTTAAAAGAGAGAAATCTAGTGAGTTATATGGAATAGCTCTAAAATATGAGACTTTTGAACATTATAAATGAAGGTCTCTCCTACCTATTACAAATGATATGTGAGCTTATTGAGTTGGTCTATTCTGTCTTTCTAATCATCCTTAAATCATCCCCATTCTTGTTAAGATTTGCACAAAGTTGCATTAGTTTTTGCATATATCTCACATGAGGTGCATTATGCATGTTACAAGCATATGAGATATCCAATAAACTTTTATTCCCCTAAAATTTTTACCAACTTCATTGAGATTTCTTCAAGGAAGAAATTTGGTGGTAAAATGGATAGCACTTTTCAATCACTCCAATCAATACTACAAAAAAAAGAAAAGAAAAGAAAAAAACTAATGGTGGATCATATGCAAGTTGCAGGTTAAATAACCTTAAGAAGCCTCAATGTGATGGTGACATGTGAGAAATGTTGTTAGAGAAAGTAGTAGGAGAAGGAATAGAGGATCTCGATAGCTAGAGTATGTACATAACAACTCTTAAGTGTTCTTAATTATTCTTCAAATGTTCTTCATGGGATTCTTTATTTGATCTTTCTCTAAATGATTTCAGCAAAGCTTAGCATTTCTTTAAATCTCCATAATTCTTCAAGGAGGAGAAGGCCTCTATTTGTAGATTTTAGGATCATGATTTTAGAGATCAACAAATGAGATAAGTTTTTAATGACATTTGTTGGGTGATTATAGGATGAGATGAAACCTCCTTTTGAGTCTTAATGTAATGGATTTTCTTAGTGGGCTTTAGTAAGCTTAAGCCCAATTGCTTCATAAAATAAGATTATGAAATGGATTAAGCTTGTAAAAAATTTTTTTATGTTCGTGAGCCAATAGATAAGGCTTAAGACCAGTGGAATCAATCAAGCAAACTCCTTTTTAAGTCTTCCAAGCTAAGTCTTCCTAAAATATCCCTAAATGATTGGGTCTAGCTCCCTAGATCCTATCACTAGCTCATGAAGTCAGTCCACAATACTAAATTGGGCTAAACCCAATTATTAAAATAGCTATCCACATTTTATCCCTGCCTAAAAGCTCTATGGATGAAGTCTAGAGGTTTGGGAATTTGTTGAATGCTTTAACCTCTTTATGTCATTGTCTATCACATGTAGGTTCTTGAAATGCTACTTTGTTGTCTAGTACGTCATAGAGCCTGATAACTTTGCTTGTCAATGAATTATAATGTAATAGTTCTATGGTTGTGTTGAAGTTATGTTGAAAATATGATATCTACCTCATTGTAGAGGCTACATTGTCTTTATAATAAGATCATTGGCCTTAGAATTATAGTTGCACATTTAGCATGACATTGGAATCTTACTTTGTTGACCATTTCTTCTTCATATGCTTAGGTAGAAGAAATGAATTTCTTTATTTACTTAAGTACTTGATGATGGCTTCCTTAAATCTTAATTGATTTTGGCATCTTTGAGTTTTTAATAATTTATTTTTCGTATATTTGTATAGGAAGATAAATTGAGGCTTTAAAATCTTCCTTGATAGATGTTCAACGATCAATTTCTTGAGTTTAGATTTGCTTTGGTCTAATTAGGCTTCAAGAAAATAATTTTATTACAAGCAAGACCTTGGAATTACTAGTTCCCTAATGGTGAGCATGTATATTTATCATGAATAAAGAGATGAGTCAAATCCATAAAGATAGGGTTGTTGTATGATGACTAGGAAGAGCCATTTGTATGCTATGTTATTTCCTTCGCTAATTAGATAGTTGGCCCATCTCGATGATCAAGTGTCAATAGTCCCATGTCCTATGGCCACTACTATTCATAAGTGTATTATTCATATCTTCCAGAAGATGGGGGGAATCTCCTTAAGCTTTAGCTTGTGAGTAAGTTAAATATTAAGTCTCCCTTTAGTACGTCAATGTTGATATTCTACCACTTTGAGTCCTTCATCTAAGAGGAGATCATCGCCTTTCTTGATTTCAAAATCATCACCATTACAACAAAAGTCAAGAAATGAACGCTTACATGTGAATGACTTGGTCTATTAAAGAGTCTTGCTAAACAAACATCACTAAAGGTATTTTCCCTTAGCCACAATTGAGCCTATCTAGCCTTCTTAGAAGTCTCTTATCAAAAGATCAAAAGCAAGGAGCTTCATTCATCCTTCTTGTAGACAATGTCCTTTGGATTAGTAAGTTTGAACATTACTTAGACTTCAAGCTAATCAAAGGAGGGTGGAGAAGATCTCACGAAGTGACTTCTATAATCATTCTTACTACATGTATTTGCACATCCAATCATAATAATGAAGCTGCTACCTTTGTATTATGCTTCTACAATCATGTCTATACTATGAGGCTGCATATGAAGATGTATCAACTTAATTGACAAGATAGTAGTTAGCAATTCACATTGCCACTACTTTAAATCCTTAAACAAAGAAGGTATTGGCTTTTCCTTCCAGACTTATCATTATATAGTTAGAGTTAATGTCATCACATTCTCTTCGAGGCCACTAGTGATGAAATTGCAAAAGAACTCTATTTCTTAGAGGCATACTTGATGGATTTTTCATCCTTTATTATTTTAACATTTAAAAGATTTCTATAGGAAGTACATGTGCTTGCATGTATTTGCTTTAACTCTTCAATATTTATTATTCTTGCATCACTTGCTTTGTTGCTAGGTATGATGGCTTGAAAGTCTAAGAATGACCTTCTTATGTCAATGATGCTATCAAACAAAAAGAATTGAAAGTTTATATTGATGGCCATTTGCTAAAAGCTACTTCTCTTTGCCATCGCTAATTTGATTAAACAATTTCATCATCCCTCAATGTGACATCTTAGAGGCGGAAGGTAGAATGCTAAGTCAAATGTAGGGGCCTACTGAATTGCTTAGTCTTTTCAAGAAAAGAAGTTGTTGTCATCTCTAATCTAAGTTAGGTAGGTATTGCTTTTGCTTAAAGTAGGCGTCAAACATTACTTCTTCTAAGAGTGGCCTTAGTGTTGATTTAAGAAGATTGTTTCATCATGCTTCATGCAAAAATAAGTGCTGGCTATGCATAACATCTTATTAGAATTCAACATGTTGAATTTGATGACTTTTGGAAGTTTTGCTACATATCATATATCATATATCATGTTAAGGAAATCTTGTTAAGGAATCAAACTACATCATATTGCTCTCAAGGCTTTTTGAAATCCAAAATCTGATAGAGTAACAAATCCTTAAGCAGTAGCTAAAAGGAAGTGTTCTTGTTTCATCCATTATCTTAATTTACATCTACTTGCTTGTTCAATGGATGGACTATCAGGAAATATTTTATGGAGAGAGAAGCTTTTCATTGAAGTTATCTTTTTCTTTCATGGATGTCATATTAAAAACCAAAGCTATACTGCCACCATGAAAAGACTAGTGGAATCGTTTGCCATTGGAATACTCATAATGCATCAAAGGAGCATTGTTTGGAATTAGAAGGAAGATGACTTATTAGATTGGTACATTGTTTTAAAGCTTTGTGAAAGGATTATAATGGTGATTGAAGCCATTCAAAAGGGAGTTGAGGTGATTAAAGCCCTTCAAAAGAGAGTTGAGGTGATTGATTGATGATGAGAACATCAAGGCTGGTGTTAGAGTAAATTTTTACTTGAAACATCCAGCTTTGTACTTTCTAATTATCTCTATTTTTTCTTTTATTTTGGCCAGTTCATTAAGAGTAGCATAATATCAACTTAGAATATTTTATTAAAATCTTTACAAGAAATTGTTTTGTTGAATTATTTTTTCTTATTTTTCCAAATCGTTGTTTACATATAGTAAATAGTTTAATGTTTTTATCTATATTTTTGGTGGTTTTTGTTTAGTTATGATGGACTCATTTATTTTGTCTAGGTTAAATTGAAATTTTAATAGAGCTTTGCTTGAGGCCACTCATTTATTAGGTTAAATTATTGGATATGATATATCTGCCTATTAATCACCTTTATAATTGCTATATTAGTTTTATATGCCAATTTGCTTTAACTTAAATAGCTCAAATCAATGAGGTCAATTAATAAATAATTAAAGAGAAAATTTCAAGAAATTAAAGATGGATTTCCAAAGTTCCTAAATATTTTTTAAAGTTAAATTAGTAAAATGACTCTAAGATAATTAATTAATCAAGGACACTCTAATAATTGGTATTAGAAGATATTTTGCTTAAGGTAATTTACAAAATTACTAATTTACCTTTTAAGTTAAGCTTAGACTTTAAGAGGTAGAAAATTTTAGAGAAAGGTGCTCTAATAATAATACTTTAATCATTTAATTATTGAAGAGTTAGTAATTAAAAGAGGTCCATTAATCAAGCATGTTCTAGAATCAAAATGAAAATGAAAAACCCTCCTAATAGCTTATAAGTGGTGTGAGCATAGAGAATTAATAGAGATCCAATTTTGACTTTCTAAACTTAATCATTCATTTGGAGCTAGCCAAGCATTCAAGAGGCTAATATTCAAGAATCAAGAGAAGTTAGTGTAGGTAAACTAATATGTAGCGAAATTAAGTTTGATTTTAGTTTTAGACGAATGAGAATTAATCATATTTATGTGTTTTGATCAAATTAATAGAATTAAAGAATCAAAGTAGTGATTATTACAAGTGGCGTTGGGTCTTATTGTGAGATAAGAACATTTTCAATTGCTTGGTGTTTTGGAGCTTAAATTCATACAAGTCTAGTCATATTCTTTGATCAATAGGTTTAGATAAATAGTTTCTTGGTGCTAAGAGCTAAGTTCAAGCTACTATTAAGGTAAGGTATTCAATAGCATTCTAATTTAGGTTCAATTGGCTGATGCTGTTGAATTGAAGTATAATAGTGAAATTAAAGTATGTTGATAATTAAACAGGTAATAAGAATTATACATGTGGTGCAATGTGCATTTGATTAGTGGTATTGGTGTTTAATTGTGGGTACATTTGATGATAATCTTGCTATTTGATCATGTGGATTTAAGTTTAAGTAAAGATTTACTATTTCAAAGTGTTGATTTAAGAATACTCATTCTTGCTATAGGGTTAGATGCAGAATTAGTTGATTGATTTGATGTTATTTGTTTGTCTATTAGTAAGTTAGAACTATAGAGATGTGTTTAGAAGTGGAATTGGACAAAATGTGCATAGGTTTGTTTAATCATTTTAGTGCTATGACTTGTAATACTTTTGGGGGTTTGATTTTGATAATTTGATGTTTAAATTCAATCATTAGATTGATAATTGGATAATTCTTGAAGTTATATGAAAAATGGATTTGAATTGGAGAAGTTTAGGATGGGTTTAGGCATAGATTTAGTAACTTTAGCATGTTTATGCTAAGTTTGCTACATTGGAAATTTTTTGAAAAGATTTGAGTGTTCATATGGTGCTCTTGATTGTTTTAGTTGAATGTTCAATCATGTACACATTACAAAGTGTTTTGATGGTTTAATTTCTATAAGTTTTAAGCATATAGTTGCTTATGTTTATCTAATTTATTAGAAAATGATTGAATATTCATACTCATATTCAAATGTTTTTTATGGCATTTAAGGTATTCTTAGTAAAAATTTCAAGCTTAGTCCATCTTGAGAGCTTGAAGTGATCAACAACTTACTTTTCAACGATATTTGAGATTTTCTTCTTGTATGGATTTTCATGATTAACCAAATTTCTAAATCATGAATATCAATTTTCCAAAATTCAACCAAAAGGTTTGGATTAAGTTGAGTGTTAGAACATGCTTGATCTTGTGAAAGGTGTTGAAAGATGGAAATGATTTTATAATTAAATATTGCAAATGATGATGACAACGATAAACTTACAGGTGGTATCCCCAAGATGGTTAAATTGGTCTCCAACAGATCTACTTAGACCAAATCAATTCCCCTCTAATTGGATCCATTAATGAGTTGGCTTAATTTAGAATTAAATATTTAATAAAAATACTTTAGGTCTAAACCTTGGGGATTAAATCGATTTGATTTCTTCCTTAAACTGGTTTGGATCATCTTAATCAGTTGACTTACCCATTGAAGTGTATTGAGTTCTCTCTTTAATATTTTGATGATAACATGATGGACTAAAATGAGTTTTATTAAATATACAGGATAACATTAAAATACTACAAGTTAAGATTGAAAAATTATTAAGTGTTTGTTAAGTGAAGTTACAAATCAGAGGATAGATAAAAGGAATATGCTTAAGCACTAGATGAAAATTAGATGATAAACCAGAGGAGCCTAAGTGGAATAGCTTTATAGAATATTCTAGAACGAAGACTAAGTTAGATTTATGATTAACTGAAGATCTAACTTGACTTATTGGATGTATTTGAGTACTATGTCAAATGTGTTCCACTAAGTAGGATAAATATCCATGAGGATTATTTTATTTATTTCAGGATAAATAATTTGAAGAGAATTTTATCAAGTTATCAAAGATTAAGCTTGAATCGACATAATTAGCTTGGTTTAACAGTATTTCGTGAATGTCTTCAACATGTAAATTATAGGATAAAGCTGTAGCAATTCAAACAAGTGGATAAGCTTCATGGATAAGGTTGGATCTTGTTGATAATAGTAGATTTATATTCAAATTTGAAAATTTAATTTCAAAAAGGATTTTGTTTGAACTAAAGATCGAGTTTGTGAGATATTTCACCATGTTTTATATGGAAGATATTAGCAAGCACTAATTGGAAGTTTCAATTTTCAAAATTTAAACATTAGTCATTGAAGATACACTCTACGATTTGAGGAACAAGCATATCTACATAATTTAAAAATTTCAATTTATGAAGATTTTGTATCATGCCATAAGGGATGGTCTTGTTATAATAATCCACCATATGTATTCTATAACTTAAGAGCAGAATCGCTTAGCTCTTGAGTTTAAAAAGATACATATCAGGCGTCTTTACCACAAGTTACTCTACAGGTCATTTAAATTCTAGGTAGCCAAAATATAAAAACAATTAACTAACTAATAGATAGATCATTACATAACGTAGATAACCATATAAGTTGATGAGACAATTGACAACACAATCATCCCCACCATTTCTCTTATACTAATATAACATAAAATAAATGATTAAACTTTAAACATAGTGCTAAATACTACACTATTTGAAATAGTCATGTAATGATATCTCGTGCTAAGTGCCTACATCACAAAGAAACTGCAAGGGTGTAAGCTACCATTGGTTATTAAGGTTCTACTCTCATATTATTCAACAAGCAACTATAAACAAGTTATCACTCATTAAATGAATGCATGAAACAAGCATATGAATTCAATAGCTTATACAATTAACTGGCATCTATATAAGGTCAAGAGTATAAACCCCTTCTATAACCGCGGGTTACAAGTCATGGCCATTCATGTAAATAAATTACTGTCAACCCTTTGTACTACTATCCTTATAGTTAAAATTTAGTAAAAGAAGGCATAACATTTAAGATCCTAAAAAATAAAGGGAAAGGAGTTGTGTGGAGCACACATGGCCAACTACATATATAAGTGACGAATCCCTGCATAAGACTCTAATGAGAGGATAACACTTTCCTATGCCACTTAGTTTCTAGAGGTAGGAGTGAGCCAAATAACATTGTAGGATGTAAACTACCCTATGACCTTTACATACATTTGTGGGGGATAGGGGAAGGTGGTTCAATACATGTTTACCATTCTTATTAAAAAAATTATATAAATACAAATAAGATAAAATTAATTACCTGATTACTTGATTACCAATGCTAAATCGCATCTTGAAGATGCGATGTCATAATTTATAAATATCTTGCATTTGTAAATTGTAATTTAATAAATTGGGTACAGTTGCTATATCACATTTAATAAATGTGACATTAGTATACCTATGGTTGAGTGGTGAAGGTGTGTACATGGTTGCATGGTGTTGATGGTTGATTTTCGTCTCGATATACGAACACCTACAAAACATGAAAATGACTACAGGGGGCACTAGAAGGTGTTTTGGTATGACCACTCCGATGCCTAAGTTAATTCCCTTGTCATGTAGAGAGAGAGATATTAAGTAGTTATGGTGTTGAGAGAATGGAAGAGGTCCTTTACCTAGGAATCTTGCTTTGTATTTATAGTGAGTTAATGGGAATTGTACCTGGATTAGATTATTGGATCGAGTTCAAGTATTGGGTTGACTACTATAAGCCCACATAATAATTATTTAAAAATGCCTATCAACACTTGCTCCCTACTCTTTTTGATGACCAAGTCGGAAAAGTGAGTATTCAGAGAGGTTGATTTTATGGGGTTTCTAGATAGGTTTGCAATCATAGCCTGATGAGGCTAGAATTCTTGAAGAAGCAAAGGCCTAAAGAGGCAAAAGGCAGGAGTGACCAGAGCACCTATAAATATTAGCATGCAAAGACTTGAAAAGGCGAGAGCACTTGAAAAGACGAAGGTGCTTAAAGAGGTAAGGATCACTTGAAGAAGTGGGTATGCCTGAAGAAGGAAAGAGCACTTGAAGAGATAAAGAGCGCTTGAAGAGGCTAATGTGCTTGAAAAGGCTGGAGTGCTTAAAGAGGCGAGGAGTGCCTGAGGAGGTGGGTACGCCTAAAGAGGCAAAGAGCGCCTAAAGGGGCAAAGAGCGCCTAAAGAGGTGAAATGCCAAAGGAGGCAAGAGTGGCTAGAGAGGCGAGAGCACCTAGAGAGGCGAGAGCACCTAAAGAGCGAAAGCGCTTAGAGGAAAGCATGAAAGTTACCCAAGTTGAGCATGACTTGTGCTAAGTCATAAAATAGGCTGACCAGCCTTTGGTCCATTAAAGTATAGGACTTGGGAATTAACGCTCTGTGATTTGCTTATCACCTGTAATATGTAGGGTTTAAAGCTATTGGAGAGTAATCCATTAGCAAATTACACTTGTGTAGGCTTAAAATCGGGGTATTTATTTTGCCTTTGCTTGCTTTGAAGTTCTCACATTCATCTCCAAAGTAAAAGTAAGTTGGCAAATTACAGAGCAAAGTCAAGAACAAGTTGCTACGAATAGGCGACAATTTATATCATTTGACTTATTGAAGTTTAGATCACGAAGCAACTTATAGATAGAGACAACTCGATACATAATTGAATGAGAGTATTAATGATAGGTCAACATGGAACATAACATAGGACTCGTATGTTTAAGACATACTTTGTTGAAAAATAAATAATAACTTAAAAACAGTAGGAGTAAAGTCTTACTCATATTTTATCGATAAGATTGGCATGTGTAGTTCAAACACGATTTATGGAGCTCAAAGTTTTGTTGACTTTGTAGGAATTCAAGAAAACATTCCAAGTTAGAGTCGGCTGTTCGACTTTGGCTTCAAAGAGCTTAGCATTTTGAGCTTCCGATGTTCTATATAAAAAAAAAAAAAAAAAAAAAAACAGAGCTTCACATTATAATGCTTGAATACTTGAGTAACTCGGCTTCTAAGATCAACTGTTGTTCAACTTGGAACTTGGTTTAATTCTCTGTACTCGTCGCTCCTCCTCAATATGCAGCAATATAGGTAAGCTTAGCAGTTAATTCGTTATCCTACTTGGCTTGCTTCAGCTGTTCAACTCAGGTCAGCATTGGACATCAGTTGTTGCATCTTGAGCTCTCGGCCCATTTCAGCTTTGTACCAAAGAGCTTAGAGTTTTGGTCTTGCTTTCAATTATAAACAGCCAAGTCACAAAGACCTTGTTTAGAAAGAAAACGCAATATGGACAATTATTCAACTCGTAGTTTGAAACTTGTTGGTTGGTCGGCAAACATGGCTCGGCATGGACTACTTGGCAAAATTTCTCGGCCATGAACTGTCGCGTGCCTGACTGCTCGGAATTTTGACTTGACAGAAGCACTCGGAAGGCTTCTCATCCACTCGACACTAGGCAACATGAATGTACTGTAGCATTTGGCATTTGGCACTCGGCACTCAGCAAAAGCTCTCAGCCATGGAGAGTTCTCGACACTCGGCATGGAACATGGATAAAACTCTCGGCTTTTGAATTTTGCTACATCTTTAATAAGTATAGCTAGAAGCTCAGAGTTGAAATGCAACATGGACTTAATTTGTCGCTAAAAAATTGGCTATCATACTTTATTCAATCATATTCATGTGCTTTATTTAGCTCGGCAGCAAGGTTTAGCTGGGAGCATGGCATGTTTTGGATGAACTTTATTGCCATTCGCTCTGATAAGCTCGGCAATTTAGCATGAGTAGAATAGCTTAGGTTGGTGGAGAACTTGTACAATGGAGAGCTTGATAGTTGAAATTCTACAAGTCGGCATGTGAAAATTATTCAACATACCTAGAGTTTCTTGGCATACCATGTGACGGACATGCTGATCTACTACGGCACTGAAGTTGGTCATTAAGTCGGCAACACCTACTTGGCACGGAGCTTGACGACTTGTTGACTTGAATAAACTCGGCGTTTGGGCTCCAGCATGGTCGGCAACTATCGCTTGGGATAAACTGGAGTGATGCGACTTGGTGCTTGGCTGATGTTACTACTGGAGTGATGCGACTTGGTGCTTTGCTGATGTTACTCGGCCCCATGGTGGAATGGTGGACAACAGAATCTGGAACTTCTTGGTACCTTGGAGTAACTTGGATATGCTCAACTTTTCGACCTTGGCTGTGTTGGTCGACGACACTTGCTCGGAAACTCAGCAACGCTAGTCGGCGGCACTTGCTGCTCGGCATGTCGGCAAAAGCTTATAAGTTGAGAAAGGCCTAGACTTTATTTGTTCTGCCACCTAGAGTCAGCTTTTTTCTGAACATGCTGCTACTCAAATCTTGTTCAGTACTTGGAGGTTCGGTGGGAGGTTACTGCGTGTAACTCCGCGAGGGCGGAGAGAGCCGATAGGGGCTGATCTTGTTGGAGAATGGGTCGCCAAATGAATAATGGCTCGAATTATGAGGTCGCCCTCAGCGACTTAACCCGTGAGTGGTCTTTACTTAACAAAATAAATTGGCATCGATCATAGTCGTTCAAATTCAATTATCAATGGAGCTCGACTCGATCGAAAGGAATTCGGAGTAGGAGTTTCCAATTCAAAGAGGCCGTGACAATCGAGTTTCACGGCCGATTGACGGAGGCTGTCCACACGCAGAGGAGTTAGAATTAACTCTTTTAAAAATAGTTTTCGGATCACAGCATGCTTATTCCCCACGTCGATACGCAAATTGAATCGAGGCTTTTAATGAAGCTTTATATGATACCTTCATAGAAATCCTCCACATTAATCGATTTGTTAGGTCCAACAGCCTTCCTGGAACATTCGGTCAAATGAAGTTATCTCGATCCATCCCTGAATTACACTTCGGGTTCAAAACCCAGTGCATGCTTGAGAAGTAGCGGTTACAAGACGGTTACGAGGCGGTTACTGAAATGGTTCTCAATCTTTCGATTGTAGAATTTTCTCAACTAGCGATGTGCTCGTCCGAAACTCTGGAAGAAGTGGGGGTAAACAACCGGATTTCTAGAAATTCAGAAAAGAGATTCCTTTTCCTATCCTTTTAGAGAATCATTTATTTGCTTCGATTCCTATAGATGGTGCCAGTTATTGATGGTTGATTTTTGTCTTGGTGTGCGAATACCTGCAAAACATGAAAATGGCTATAAGAGGCACCGTAGGGTGCTCTGGTGATGCCTAAGTTAGTTCTCTTTTTACGTAAAGAAAGAGATATTATGTAGTTATGGTGTTGAGAGAATAGAAAAAGGCCCTTTACATAGGAGTCGTGCTTGGTATTTATAATAAGTTAATGGGAATTGTATCTAGATTAGATTATTGGATCGGGTTCATGTATTGGGTTGACTATTATAAACTCACATAATAATTATCCAAAAATGCCTACATAGGGATGTGAGTTTGAATCCCAGGAGGGTAATGCCTTTGCATTTTTATTTTAAATAGGGTTTATGTTGTATCTAATAAATGCGACATTAATACAAAATTAAAAATCGCATTTCTGAAATGCCATTTTGCCCTTGTATTAATGTAATTAATTTAATGTAATTGCTATTTGAGTATTTTTTTTTAATTTTCATTGTAAACATACAATTTTCTTTATATATATATTTATTTATTTTTTTTATAGTCAAGAAGTATTATTTCATGGAAAAATCTATAGAGTTATTCTACTGCATGCTTTAGACAAAGAGTACACAAGTTCAAAGAAAGGAAAATAAATAAGTAAATAAACAAATAAATAATAGCTCGATGTCTTACTTCTATTTGACAACCATGGTTTAGGAGAGGAATATGGAAATCAAGTCGTAAGAAGAAATGTTTAAGCATATGTATCTACAAACACAAACAACTTCAGTGATACCACTATTAGAATCAATATATGAATACATTTTTTTTTTTTTTTACAAGTGTAGGTATGAAAAGAATGTGTGTACATATGTTGTTTTCTTTCTTGTTTTTCTTTGAACAAAAATGTGATTTTCTTTTTACTAATTAATAGAACACTTAGCAAAATGAAATGACAAGGATCTTACCTTAGAAGCTTTAAAGGGTTGAATGAAGCCTACGTCTAACAACTCATCCAATTGTTCTTCAATTTTGCAATCTTTAGAGGTGACATTTTGTATGGAACTTTAGCTTGTGGTCTGGCTCCTAAAATAACCTCAATTTCGTGGTTTGTTGACCTTCTTAGAAGAAACTCCTTCAGGAGCTTGTTTGGCATCACAACATCCTACTCATTCAAGAGACTTTGAATTAACCATGAATCTCAACCTTTCTTCCCTCATCCTTCTCTATAAGGACAATAAGGAAAGTAGGCTTAGAGCCTTCAATTCAAAACATTGACAGCATCATGACCCCAATGTTCATTACCTCTTTGCCATTGTTGTTTTCCATCTCCCTCTAAATAAATACACAATATGGCTTCTCACTTATTACTAGCAAGCAATCAATCAAGGGCATGGGAGTAACTTTGGCATGTCTCAAGAAATCTATCCTCAGGACTATACTAAAGTCATCTAATAGGATTATTGTGAAGTTGAGATTCGTACTCCAATCTCCTACGACCTTTACACCTGTAGCAACTCCTTAGACTAGTTGAGCCTTAGAGTTTACAACTTTGATTTGGCTAGTGTCTTCCGTAAGTGCTAGCCTTAGTCTCTATGCCTCAAGCACATCATTGAGTCGACCATAACATTAACCTTTTTTCCATTGATGTTCAATTGGACATACATAAACTCATTGTAAACCTTACTTTTTAGTGGGCTTGTGAATCAACTAAGAATACTTCCCGAACATTTCCAAGAATCAACTAAACTAAGAATTTAAGTTTACATTTAAAAACAAATTTATTTTTCTAATTTGAAAGTTTATTATCGATAAAACTTGAATACGAGAATTGCGAACCCTAAGTCACCAAAAACCCTAAACCCTAAAATAATTAAGGACTTGTAACTCTAAGTGACTAATTGAGAATTTAATTTGAATAATTTTATTCAACTCTATAAAATTTCATAATTTTATAAGAATTAAATCATAACTTACAAATCAATTTAAGAAGTAAACTCTACAAGAATTTCATATAAGACAATCTCTTTATTTTCATACATAAGCCTTTTGCACATGAATAAGTGAACCAACCAATCGCCTTAAATAACTTATCAATTGAGAATTGGAATCATTTGTTAATTGATACCTTATCAAAAGCTAGTAATAAGACATTTTCCTTATATTACCATAACTTATGCTACATATGGATAAGTTATCACAATATTTTATGTGTTTAACTTTTAATTAAGAGACAAGACAACACCATGCCCAAAAAGGAGACCTCCATGGCTAGTTGTAAGAGGCTAGGAAATGAGGGGCCATGCTTTGTCATTCATCCATTAATCAACTTGTCCTACACATCTACTATTCTCTCCTTAATGCTTATATTATCTAGTCTTGCCAAAAGTTGGCATTTGTGCATGCTGTAAGACAATAAATTAAAGCTTCTTAAACACACTTCCTTCCCCATTCAAACCGGCCACTCTCTCTCTCCTTACTCTCACTTTCACTTTCATTTTCACTTCCTTTTCTCTCACTTTAAACACAAAATAAAAGAAGAAGTACAACCCCACAAAATCATAAACTCATGGCAAAAAGCTTCATTTTGTGTCTCCATTTTTCAACTTCAAAAGTCACTTTTAAGAACTTTAGAATATCCTCAAAACCTCACTTTAAAGATCAAGACTCAAGTTTCCAAAAGAGCTTACAAGAAGAGGAAGGAACAACAAGGAGCATAAGAGGATACTTTATGTTCAACCACCATTTTTATGCTTTAGGACGAGTAAGTTGTTTCCTTGTTTAAGTGACCTAGTATACCATGTTAGGAGACTATGTTTTTATGAAGATATGAGCATGATCATAAGGTGATAAAATGGCTAGACCACCTATGAAAGTTGAAGTATGAGTATGCTAAGTTGATGTTATGTAAGGATACATGTTTAACACTTAGAATGGAAGATTTTAAGTTGAGAAAATCATGAAATGTGTACATAAATGAGGAGACATTATGTTGGATGTGAAGTCTATGTGGGTTATTTAGATGTTATTTCTACTTCTATTAAGTTAAACATGCTCAAATTTAGCCTTAGATAAAGGAAAATCCACTATATGAAGCTTTTATGAAAAAGCCAACTTTGCAAGATATGAACTATGGTATGGAAGTTATGATAAGTATGGGATCTATTATTTTCATGTAGAGTATATGCTACATAATCATCTCATGGAAGAAAAGTTAAGTCAAGATTGGAATATAAGTAGTATAAATTCATGATCTAACCCCTAAACTTAAGGAAATGAAAAAACAAATTGAAAAACCAAGTGAGTGCCCCTTAGATTCCTCATGGTCAGAACTAGAACCATAATAAAAGTCACTTAAAAATATGATAAAACCTGGTAAATAAAGTGAAAAGACTAACCAAGGTAAGTACGATAAGTATATAAAGCTTAAAACTCAAAACTGAGCCTAAAACTTTCAAAACGAGCCTCAAACTCCAAGTTGAACCTTCATTTATTTTTTGACCAGCAACTTAACCCACCTATAGAAGTTGTTTTAAGACCTTTAAGAAGCCCACTACCCTTGATTTGGATAAAAAACAAGCCCGTTTAACAACTTAAGCCTACATAAAAGCCCAAGAAGTTGTTGTTACCCCTAAGAGTGTAAATCAAAGTTGGAAATTTGACCTTAAGGGGTATTTTAAGCTTAGAATGAAATCTTAAGCCTTAGCCCAAAAGATTTCCTCAAATATAAAAAGGCCCAATAATCAAACAAAGCCCAAAAATACACTAAATCTTGAGGATCGCTATTTCTTTGACCTATAGATAGATTTTCATGCCTCATCTCAAAAATCTAATCTCACTATGTTAAAGTACACTTGAAAATGATGAAGATTGACTATAAGATCATAAAAATCGGATTTAAAATGAGAAAGTTATACATGATTAAACTTTTAAGTAAAATTGGGAAAAATACGAAACTTAGTTAAAAGTATAACTTAAAGGGTTTTAGCTTAACTTTCTAAGTTCCATTTTAATCCTTATAGTGTCATATTTGTGATGTCCAGGGGACTGGGCTTTTAGAGATGACTTGCCTCCGGATTACTACGATTGATCCGTATGGCTGAGTAAGTGATTCCTAATGACTTCATACTTGATTTTGCTTGTAGAGTTGATGCATTTAAACTTATATAAGGAACTCGGATGCTTGTAGGATATGGGAAATGCATGTGTGTGATATTATAATTGAATGTTATGACTTGTTAATAAGATAATAATGGGAATTGTTTGTGATGATATCTATGTATAATTGTATGGAATGAAATTGTTTGATCCCCATGAAAAATGGATTAATTACTTATTTGAATAAGAAATTTAATGAATCATTCATTTCTCACAATCGCATCATACTATATCAACTGCCACCTCACGTAGAAGATAAGAAGGGACTCATAGGAGGAGAGCCTCTTGCAAGATTAGGCACTAGCTATGCCATTATTATGTTATTGAGTCTTTATCCTGAGCTAATAGGTACTAGCTACGCCATCATTCATTTCTCACAATCACATTATATTATATCGACTGCCACCTTATATAGAAGATGGGAAGGGACTTACAGGAGGAGGGTTTCCTGCAGGATTGGGCACTAGTTACACCATCATTATATTATTGAGTCTCTATCCTGAGCTAAGGGACTTATTAGGCGCTAGGGGATTCTAACTGTTAGCGAAGGCCTATGTCTTGTGGCTTTTACTTAAGGTGTGTGATTGCGGATTGCAGAGGCCACCATACCGCTAGACATAGAAATTTTAGTTTAAAGTACGAGATGTAAAAAAATAGAGTACTTTTCGTATAAAAGTGGTATATGTTATACGTATATATATGATTTTGTTTTAACTTGAGCACAATAGTGCAATTAGAATAAAAATCTAGGTGCTAGGACCCGATTGTGGTTGTGTTGGTTAATCATCTCCAACCCCGACTACAGGAGGTGTAATTCTAAGTTGCATGCAGTTCCTGGGTTGTTGGATGTATTGTTTGGCGTTTTGATTATTCATGCATTCATATGTTTGTGCATTAAATAAAATTGTTATGCGGTATTGACGATGGGATTTAACTTACTAAGCATAAGCTTACACCCCGATAGATTTCTTTTGATGTAGGATCATCTCTTCATCTATCTAGGTTGAAGAATGCCCGAGGTGAGTCTCGTACGAAGGTAGGATGGAGTGTTCAGGGAGCGAAGAGGGAATTTTGTAATAGTGTTTTGTAGATATTTTTTTTTTTATCTTATTTAGTTTATATTTTAGTTAAAATTCCTAATGCAAATTCTTATAAGAACTGTATTCATGTTGTAATATTCTTTTTGGTGTGGAATCCTATGAATCCACACTTTCACTTTATTATTTTATATCTAAAGGGTAAATTTTAGTTAAAATGCTTGGTATTAAATATTTATGGGCCTGATGGTAACATAAAGTGGAATGAGCCTTGTGTGTTGTATGGAAGGCCCATGATTAATGAGGGGGTTGATTGTAGATTTTTGTACGGTACATATGAAAATGATACTAATGGGTCATGATACTCATTGTCTATCTCGAGCTTGTTTTGTGCTAAAGAACTCTTTCCAAGAGTTGACAACATGTGTAAAGTTTCCATTTTAGGTTACACTTTGCAATCACTACCTAACTCTTCATCTTGACATATAATCTCGACCTTTTGAGCCATGACAATGAGTGTTACTTGATGTAGACATTTTGCTACCTTATGTAGGCCGTTGCATAGGAAGTAAGAGAATGTAGGCTTTTGACCTCCACTAGAGCCCCATTCTTTCCAAGGTGGTGAGAACTATAAGATTTCTTCTAGTCCCCTCCATTGTTACTATCGTTACTAGAACTTAGGGCCCTTCACTCTTAGGTTTACCCAACTTGGTAGACTTTCCACCCTTGTGCTCTATAGATATGCTCTTCCCTCATTGTTACAATGTAGTCTATCAAGCACTTAGCTGTCGCCTGTACTATAGCTAAGTTCATCATTTATTGCCTCTCTAACTTGTTTCTAATATAAGGCTTCAACGCTTCCAAGAAATAAAATAGCTTGTCATCTTTACCCATGCTCTTAACATCAAGCATTAGTGTTGATAATTCACGTATATACTTGCGAATATCATTACCTTGTCAAAGCTCTCTTAGCTTCTTGTAGGCATTGTACTCTATATTCTTTACGAAGAATTGAGTTTGCAACTCTATCTTCAATTTTACCTAAGTATCAACATGTACAGTGAAATTCTTAATCTCTTTATAATTGGTGCACCACCATAACTTAATATCACCAGTGGTTGATAGTCAGTTTTTGCTCATTTAGCATACTCGTTCATTCAGCCGCTAATAAGCTGAATATTTTGAATCTCTTGGCATACCTCTAGAAAGATGACACATGGCATTTATGTCGAGTATCTTAAATCTGTTCTTGGTTTGAATTCAAGCCCATGGCGTGAACAATTAACATAAGCACGATTATATTACATAACTGCTTACTCTCCCTACATATAAGGAAAGATGTCAAATCAAGAAGCTTCTACGTGTCTTAACAGTTATTCTGACAACTGCCTTAGATATTATAGCCAACTATAAATATGGAAAAGAAAACTCTATAAGATCTCTCTAACACTTCACTCACATACTTTTTATACAAAGTCACCCAACTAACTTAGATATTAGAGTGGCTGCACCGAACTGGCCCTGGTACCAAGCATTTCATTCTCATTTGCAAGATTTTCCTTGATCCCAAAATTCACCAATAACATTTGGTACCGTCTATTTTTTCCTAAACACACCAACATGGCTAAAACAAGAGTATTTAAGAGTATAGATGTCGATACTACCTCCCAACACCCTAAAGGGGGGGAGTCTGAATACTAATGAACAGCGATTGGCTAGGCTCGAGCAACTCTGCCTTGACTTAGCCAAATTAAACCAAGAATTAAACAAAAAACATAAGTAAGTCTTTAACCTCAGCTATAGCAATATTCACCCAAATTCGACCTAAAATAATGACCAAGGAGATCACAACGCTGAAAAAAGCAATGATTCCATTTATTCACCCGAGTTACAAAAAAAGCAAGCCGAGAATATGATAGGACCTTGGCTCCTACTTTTAAAAGGAATGATAAAGGCAAACAACCACAGTAGGTGCACCATGTGGGTCCTTCACATGTCAACACCCGTGCTATCCCGAGCAAACACTTTTAAATTAAAAAGAGTCCCTTTGTTCTTGAAATTTTGGAGGAAGTAATTCCTCGACATGTAAAGTTACTACGGTTTGAGACTTATGATGGAACAAAGGACCTTGAAGACCACTTGGAGTATTACCATACGTTGGCCAAGTTGCATGGCTTGAGTGATGCACTGGCCTGTCAAGCTTTTCCTTCAACATTGAGGAATGTAGCTAGCACATGGTTCAAACATGTGAAATCAAATACCATTTCCTATTTCAATGAACTAGCAGAAGTGTTCCTTCAACACTTCCTTACAAGTAAACTTCCTGTTAAGGACTCCTCAATCCTTAACACCATTAAACAAAAGTCCGATGAGTCAATTAAGGATTATTTGGCTAGATTTATGGCTGAGATGGTCCAAATCCCAGAATTGGATATGGGTGTGGCCTTAACACCATAATCAATAGAGTCAAGCTTCATGGAGACTTTTTCAAGTCTCTTGCAAAGAACAAGCGAAAAACTTTCATTGAGTTTAAGGGTAAAGCCACCTCATACATCCAATAAGAAGACAACATAAAGGCATGACGAGAAGCTGATCAAAGTAGAGGAGATGGAAAGAATGACAAGCAAAAAAGTACGAAGAATAGACTTGGCACAAACAATGACCACAGTTCAGATACTAAGAGGAAGAGATTGAGCATCCCGACATTCTCATCCCACAAGCCTATTAATCATCCAATCTCAGATATTTTGATGGAGGTACATGGGGAGAGAGGTGTTCTCCAGTAGCTGGAAAGAATGCGAAGGAATCCCTCAAGAAGAAATTCAAACAAGTACTGCGATTTCTATTGTGACAAATGTCACAATACAGATGAGTGCATTCAACACAAGAATGCAATTGAAGATGTAATACAATATGGGCACCTACGAAAATTTCTAGTGCATGATGATGAAAGAATCGAAAGACCATCTCAGAGGAAGCAGGAGGAACAAGAGGATGACATTTGGCCAATAATGGTTGTAAGAGAAGCAAGGGATGTTAATCCTAGCAAAGCACCCATTGGAGTAATTAATACCATTGTCAGCGGACTTAGTATAGGCTAATCCAGTTCTTTGAACTCGATTATCGCCAAGAATTATGTTTGCAATATTCATGGAAAAAAGGTTAGGATCGACAATACAATATCTTTTGGAGAAGAAGATTTTAAGGGTATCCAGAGGCTGTATGATGATGTACTCATCATCAATGTGAGAGTTGTTAACTTTGAAGTCAAGAAGATTCTTGTTGACACGGGAAGTTTGGCTGATATTATTTTCAACATGCCTTTGATTAAATGAGGCCCAAGATTAAAGCGCAGCTACGGTTTTACAAGTATGATTTCTATGTCTTCAATAATCAACTTGTCTAAGTAGCTGGAGTTATATCTTTGTTGAAATAGATCGGTGACGACGAGCATGTTGTAGAGGACAAAGTGGACTTTCTCGTCGTCAAATGTTGGTCCCCTTAGAACATGATAATGGGACGGCCATGCCAACATCTATTTGGCATTGTCCTTTCAACTGTACATCTTAAGGCCAAGTTCCCTACTCCCATTGGGCTCGATGTGTGCGGAGGTGATCGGCAATTGGTACGGTCCTTATATATAAGGGCCTTGAGATGAGAAGAAGTATTTTAAGTTGAAACCTGTCTAGAAGGCAAGTCAGTTGGCATAGAGAATGCTAAGAATGATACTGAGGAAATTCCTTTAGGAAATGATCCCGGTAAGACAACAAGGATAGGAAAACCCTTGTTAGCAGATGTCTGCAAAGTCTGATCAACTTCCTGTAAGCTAATGTTGAAGTGTTTTCATGGTCACCTTCGGACATACCGGGTATTCCGAGAGAAGTTATGGTATACAAGCTCCAAATTGCCCTGAATGTAAAGGTGGTCCAATAGAGAAAGAGACATTTTGCACCAGAGAGATAAGCAGCAATAAAAGAAGAAGTCTAGAAATTATTGAAGGCAGGATTCATTCAGGAAGAGCCTTATCCAACTTAGCTAGCAAATTGTATGCTAGTCAAGAAGTCTAACGGTAAGTGGCGAATGTGCATAAACTTCGTAGATCTTAACAAGGCCTATCTTAAGGATTGTTTCCCATTGCCAAAAATCGATCAAATGGTAGACGTAACCGTAGGACAGGCGTTGCTTTCTTTTATGGACACTTTCTCTGGTTACAATAAAATCAAGATGGATAAGGTAGATAAAGTCCACACATCTTTCGTTACTAATTTTGGAACGTACTGTTATACGGTGATGCCTTTTGGGCTGAAGAATGTTGGTGCTACATACCAAAGATTAGTAATGAAGATGTTCAAATCTCTGATCCATAGGAATGTTAAAGTATATGTAGATGACATGATTGTGAAGAGCATGAAGGAAGATCAGTATCTTGCTGATCTGGAGGAGATGTTTGTTACATTGAGGAGATATGGTCAATCTGAGAAAGATTGAAGCCATAAGGAATATGAAATCACCTTACATGGTCAAAGAGATACAGGAACTTACTGGGTGAATTGCCATCCTCAACAGATTCATGTTGAGAAGTGCAGATAGGTGCGCAGAATTCTTTAAAATTTTAAAGAATCTAAAGGAATTCAACTGGACCGTCGATTGCGAAAATGCTTTCAATGAGCTCAAGGAATTTCTTATGTCACCCCCAATACTCTCGACATCCATTCTTGGAGAAAATTTATACTTGTATTTATGAGTCAGCTGCTGAACACTTTCCTCTGTACTAGTTTGAATTGACAGCAAAGAGCATTTACCCAATTATTATGTGAGTCATGTTCTGCAAGGGCTAGATCTTTGGTACACAAAGATTGAAAAATTTGTATTAGTAGTGGCATTCTTAGCGAGAAAGTTGAAGCCATATTTTGAAGCTCACCAGGTTATTATCCTCACCGATCAACCATTGCGGCAAGCATTGCAGCGGCTTGATTCATCGGGGAAGATGATGAAATATGCCTTAGAGCTTAGTGTCTATAGTGTACAATATCAACCCAGAACGGCACTAAAGGCCCAAGTACTAGCGGATTTTGTAGTTGAATTCATCGAAGAGAAAGATTGTGTGGAGATAGATGAGAGACCTATTTGGTTTCTTTATGTCGATGGTTCTTCGACATGAGAAAAAAGTGGTGCAAGCGTAGTTCTTTAAGGCCCCCATAATGTCAAAGTTCATTACGCTCTGAAATTTAGATTCTTAGCCAATAACAATGAAGTAGAGTATGAAGCTCTAATTGTTGGATTGAAACTGGCAAAAGAAATTGGTGTCGAGAAATTTGAATTGTTCTCTGATTCCCAACTTATGGTAAATCAAGTCATTGGAAGTTACACGGCAAGAGAAGAAGAGATGAGCAAGTACCTATTGATGGTATAAACACTAATAGAAGAATTCTTATCTTTCTCCATTCACAAAATTCTGAGAAGAAAGAATATTGCTGCCGATAAGTTATCCAAGTTAGCTAGTATGGCATTCCTTGAGCTAAGCGACAAACTTTTTGTCAAGTTTCTTCTATAGAAAAGCTTATCCAGTCTCTTATAAAGCTGTGAGTTAGCTCTTTGCCCGAGAGAACAATCATGGATGGATTCTCTAGTGAATTATCTAAAAGATGGTACTCTCTCTGATGACAAAAAAGAGGCACGAAGATTGGCTTACCAGGTTGTGAACTACATGTTGATTGATGGTCAGCTATATAAGCGTAGCACATCTCAACCTTACCTTTGATGCTTAGAGGGTGTTATTTGAACTATATGGTGGCATATGCAGTAACCACATAAAGGTGCAAACATTGTACTTTCGAGCTTTAGGGCTTGGCTATTATTGGCTGACTATGAGAGAAGATGCAAAGGAAGTTGTTTAGCATTATCCTCAATGCCAAAAGCATGACTTGCCGAGCAATATGTTAGCCACCGAGTTATGTGGCTTGACCAACCCTTGGTCTTTCACTTAGTGGGGGCTAGACATCCTCGAACCCTTTTTGAAATCTACCACCTATTGACAATTTGTCATTGTCGTCATGGATTATTTTACCAAATGGTCCGAGGTTGAGGCAGTAGCAAAGATCATTGAACAGAAGGTGGAAGCATTTGTCTCCGGTTCCATTATATCAAGATTTGGAGTTCCTTACACGATAATCACAGATAACAACTTGCAGATTGATAACAACAAGTTTCGAGCATTTTGTGAGAAATAAGACATTTGCCTTAATTATACATCAATAGCACACCCTTAGACAAATGGACAAGTCGAAGTCGTCAACAAAATCATATTACATGGCTTAAGGAGGAAGGTAGATCAAGGTAAGGGGAGATGGGCAGACGAACTGCTAAATGTCATATGGGGATATAGATACACTCACAGAATTGTAGCGGGAGAGACACCATTTAAGTTAACATACTGTACGAAAGCCATGTTGCTGATTGAGTTGGACTTGCCTAATTTGTGGACACATAATTTTGATGTTATGCTTAATCAAGTTAGATTGATAGTGAATCTAGACACTATTGAGGAAATTCAAGACATTGCAAGAGCCAAGGTCGTGGCATACCAGTATAGAGCAACAAGGTACTATAATCAGAAAGTAAAGCACAAGGTTTTCTAACTTAGAGATTTGGTTTACTGTAAGATGGAAGCTATTGGTGTGCGAGTGAGTCAAGGAAAGCTTAGGGCGAATTGAGAGGATCCTATCAGGATCTAGGAAGTCGTTGGTGAGGAGGCCTATCGACTAGAAAGGTTAGATGGATCTATCATCCCTCGAGTATGGAATGTCGAGAATTGAAATTTTATTTCAATTAATCTGTCAGATGATTTCTATCTTCACTCATTTGGCAACAGCCAACACATTTGTAAAATTGTAGTACTTGTTTATGACAATTATATTTGAAGTCTCGTTATGTTTGTTTTCATCATGATTGCCAAATTAATGAGTTCTAGGTTATACAGCAAACGAACTAACCTAGGTTCTAGCCTAACGCAGTTAACGAACTATACAAATTAACCTTACAGTTGAGTAATGCGGCTAGTCTATGCCTCAAATGGTTAACAGATAGTATAAAATGATGGGCATGTGAAATAAAACATGCCGATATATAGTTGGGCATGTGAAATAAAACATGCCAAGATATAGTTGGGCATGTGAAATAAAACATGCCGAAAGATAGTTAGGCATGTGGAATAAAACATGCTAAGAAACAAATAGCGTGTGAAATAAAACATGCTAAGTAACAACTAGCATGTGAAATAAAACATGTTGACGAATAAGAGCATGAAGCAACATATGTATACCATATATGCTGTGAAAGTACAGTATGTGAAATTAAACGTATTGGAGATTTGTTGACTATTTTTTCTTAACAAGTGTCATAAGCACTCGGTATTGCCTTGAATATATTTCAATTGATAATTACACGAGAATGCAATGTGTCAATACAATAAAAGTCCTATGGCCTATCCTCAGATTCGGTAGAAGTGATTTTTAAATCAATGGCTAGGGCTTCTTCGGCAACTGGGGTCTTACAGCGGACAACTTCCTTAGCATGAGCTTCATTGTCACCTTGATTCATACTCTCGGCACCTGTCTCGTCGTCTTCATACATTAGCAAAGTCAAGACAGGAGAGAACATAATCAGGATGAAGCTTCAAGACCTCTTCTCTTGCCGCTTGAACCCCCTCTAACAACTTCTTTTGTAGAAGCCTCTCGTATTGCTGACTGGGAGTGACTATATCGGGAGCCTCTTCAACTGATGGTCCTCTCCTTAGAGTCTCCTCCAACTCTACCACATGGCTTTGAAAGTTTGAGTAGTTGGTCTCTGACTCCTTTATTTCCATCTTGAACTTATCTTCATCGTCACTCATTGTGCAAATAGTTTGGTCCAAGCCCTATTACTTTTCTTTCTTCTTCTGTAGGTCCTCTTTTAGGCCTTCGGACTTTTTGTACTGTTCTTCCATTTTAGCCTTTAGGCTAGAGATTTCATTGGCAGCGAGGTCATGTGCCAATTTCTCGATAGCAAGTTCTTCTTGGAGCTTTCTCGCATCCATCTCTACCCTTATCCTTACATTCTTGGTAGCAGCAGTTTGGGCTTTCGATGCATTGTATGCATCCTTAAGTCTCGTAGCAAATTCATTTAACACAATTAGGAATGATTAGGCATAATACATGGATACAACTTAAAATATTACCTTCTTTGCCTCTTTGTCGGCCTCGTCTAAAGCTGTTAAAATGTGGCTACTCATTTGAAAAATAAAATGTGTTAATAAACCGATCGAATTCGATATTAAAAGCGATGTTTATGGATACTCATATCATATAATTTGGTCGCAATATGGGCCTTATTGTAACCATCGACCTTGTCGACATCCTTCTTAGCGATATCTCTATCTTTCGGAAGAATATTCCCTTCCATCAGAGCTAAAGATTTCATCCTGTCACCTAGGACCAAGTCGGTATCCAAAATTTGGTGGCTCCAATAAGGGACGAAGTACTCGCCGACCTCATTGTTGGGGATGAATTCGGTACTATTGATGCTAAGAGATTTCGATCGCATTGCCTCCTTCGCCCTTTCGTCTAAGCCCCTAACTTTCTTGGTAGGTGGTTGGCCGGCTAGTTCCTTCCTTGGTCTTTTTTCAGCATTCGGTGCTGCCTTAATTGCTAGTGATGACCCTTCTGCGGTAGTGAATATTTGATCCTCCTCTCCGGGATGTGTCTTTTGATGGTCATCATCCCTCGGCTCAACAGAAATTTGAGTAATCTCGATTGAAGGCTCTTCAGAACGAACCTCGATCGACAGTGTCTTCTCACTCTCCTTCCTACTTTCAGTAGGATGAGAGGTCTTCTACGCAGTTGTCTGCTTCGCTGTAGTCTCCTTTGTGGCCTTCTTTGCGATAGTAGGCCGAGTGGTAGTCGCTGAGATAGTCGCCCTTTTTGTCAACCTTGGATTTCTTGGCTTTGGCCTGAGCTAGTAACTTAGCAGGATTCACCTTACTAGCACCTATATTTATGATACGAGTAAAGGAATTAATATAAACACGGTAGAAAGATGAACTTACATTTTCCCTACCAAGCAAGGCTTAAAGGCTACAATTCTTCCCTCAAGTCAAGAGAACGACTTTCCTTATGGCTATACTCAGCACAGCGATAACTCATTAGCCTACTTCTTTTTCAGAAAAGATTGGGTCTCCATTTTCATATCATTGTATAATCCTCTCGGCATCTCAGAAGAACATTTTGTTCTTCCTCTCTTAAATTTTCCTTGCTGCTGTTGTATCATTTGGCATTAGACCTATATCTTTTGTATGGATTGGCTTAGTCAATTGGGTCCAGAAGTCCAAGTCCTCATTAGATACTATTGATAAGAATTTTTCATGCCACTTATGAATCTTGGATTCTAACTCATCTATGAACTTACGCCCATGCCTTGTAGTGGCAAAGTACCATCCATCAGGCTGCCTCCAGATAGTGAAGAAAAACCTAAATAGCTGAGGCGTATCCTTGACCTCGACTTCTTCACAAACTATCTCAAAAGCTACTAGAAGTCAATATGTGTTTGGTGAGAACATACTTAGCGTAACTCTGAAGTAATTGAAGAAGCCTTGAACAAAAGCTGAGAAAGGGAAGCACAACCTAAAATCCAAATATTTCAGGTATATATAGAACTCGTGCTCCCTTGGGAAGCATTCTTTTTCCCTATTTCTTGGCCTCCTCAAGTTCTATGTTCCAAGAAGATCTCACTAGTACTGGTTGTACTTTGCAACAAAAATTCTACTGATGGAACTGGTTGTAGCATCAGGAGAGTTACAAGAGTAGGCAATTGTGTTGTATAGATATCTTGCTGAAGACGTCTCTTCCTTATCTTTGGTATAATTATCCATAGGAAGCTTGTTAATCTGACCAAGTTTATCTTACCTTGCCTCCATACTATCGGCCGAACCGCTCAAAGAACATGTTGCCTTACTCTTTATTTGGGGGAGGAAAAGTGGCATTATTTTCCATTGCCTCAAAATTGGATAGAACAAGTCGACAAGCAACTTTGGAACCATACCTAAATGGTTGTACAAAATGAAATAACATAAGTCGAAGAATGTGAATTTAAAGATGAAAAAGTGAATGAAAGTTTAAGATGCAACTAGAGAAATGAAATTTGATTATGAATAGTACCTTATATATGGACGATCCATCTTTATAACTGTAAATCTACTTTTGACAGTATTAATGCGTTGATTTGGTAATGGCGCCTATTGTAGACATGTGTTTCGTGATAGAAATCTAACGTTCGACGTTTGACGGCTGATAACTTTCTGATAGTTATTAGGCTTGCAGCAAAATGATGACTTAGGTGACAGATATCATGCCTCTAATTTCTTGGTTTCTCGAATGGGTAGGAGTTTAGAAATGGTGACCTTTTGACTGGGATGTGATCCATCCTACCTCTTATCTTGCTCGGTATCAATCTAAGGAATCAGTCCTCTACTTGGCCTCTAGTGCTATATATATATGTCACTTCCTTTGTTGACTACTCAAACACAGGAGTTGGGGAGCAAATGTTGATAGTCAATTTTCGCACATCTAGTATACTCGTTCATTCGGCTACTGATAAGCTGCATAGTTTGAATCTCTCAATATACCTCTAGAAAGATGACACATGGCATTTATGCCAAGTATCTTAAATTCGTTCCTGGTTTGAATTTAAGCCCATGGCGCAAACGGTTATGATAAGCATGGTTATATTACATAATCGCATGTTCTCCTGACATATAAGGAAAGATGTCAAATCAAGAAGCTTCTACGTGCCTTAATAGTTATTTCAACAACTATCTTAAACATTTCAGCCAGTTATAAATATGGGAAAGAAAACTCTGTAAGATCTCTCTAACACTTTACTTACATACTTTTTATATAAAGTCACCTAACTAACTTAGGCATAGGAGTGACCGCACCGAACTGACTCTGATACCAAACATTTCATTCTCTTTTCTAGAATTTTCTTTTATCCCAAAATTCACCAACAATAGCAGCCATTATAACCTTTGTTCTCTCATCATTTATCCCAATAGTTGTAAAGTATTGCTTAATATTTATAGCGCTTAATTTTTGTCCTTTTTCATAGTTCTAATTTTTGTTTTTAGAGTCCTAATTCAAAATAAAAAATATTAAAGAATAAAAAAAAATTTAAAAATGAAATAAAGAAAAGTTATAAAGATTTTTTTAGGAAAATAGGTTTTTAGAAAGAAAAACGGTTTATGATCAATAGATTTAGTTTTAGTTCTATTTAAATAATTTTATTTTAGAGAATTACGTAATTTAAGTACAATTTAATTATACTAAATATCAAGATATAAGCTAATATTCTAACGGATAAGTATTTGAACATTGGAATTGGGTTTACTTGAGATCATGAGGTTGAATCTTACTAAGTATATATGTGCCTTTTTAAAAGAGAGATAATTACACACTTAAAAAAAAAAAAAAAATAGTCCACTTTCGACAGATCTCCGTTGTCTAAGCTATGTCCATAGCAGAACGTGCAAGCATACATCCACGATCAGCCTTCCACGAATCCATGCTCATTCATCGCTGTCCAACATCCAACAGTGCGCTATCTTTACCCAACACATGAATCAGTCCCACACATGTTTGCAGCATCGATAGACACATGTCCAGCAGTACAGTCGCTGCACCAACGAACACGGAGCACACAACTCCATCGACCAGACTCACGCACATGCACTGAAGCAGACACAACAGCAATCCGCTGACTATACGCACTTCACCACCTACGCACGTTGACACTCGAATCATCATCCACTGCAACTCCATCACTGCCTGCACACCGACTGTTCACAACTCCACACACAAAATCCAAATGCTGATCGTCTCAATCCTCTCTCCATCTACGATCACCGGACAGCAAATACACACACTTGCCATCGGACTTGAACATACGGTCTCGCCGAACAGCCATAGACTGTACGACCCAGTCACTGCACAGTGGAGTCACACATTAGCCTCACAATTCGATAGCTGACATGCCACTGCTGTTTACTTCACGGGTAGCACTTTCCGACTGACTGCTGTTGTCTACGACCAGTGCACGCCCATACTGCCTAGCCGCTGCACTTCACTTTACTGTTGTTCACAACGCCACACTTTAGTCCCCAACTCACAAGCAACACTTCACCGCACAGAGGAAACTAAGTCAGGTTCGATTCTATTTTTTTTTATTATTAATTTATTTATTAGTTACTTAGTTATTAATGTCGAGAATATAGTATATAAATATATGCTTAGTAATTTTTAGGATTAGTTTTTTTTTTAGAATTTCTTGCATAGAAAATTATTTTTTTAAAAAAATAAAAATTAATAAAAGACCATTTTTAAAAAATAGGACTTTTGGAGAGTTTGTCATAAAAATAAAAGCATTTGAAGATTAGGACCCTTGAAATTTTATTTGAATAAATTAAATTAATAAATACTTAAACCCGATCAGTTTTTCAAAATTAAAATAAACTAATATACTAAAGTTTTCGAAAAAAATTACGGTCGTCTGATTTCGACTAGCGAGTACGTAAACACTTTTGAGGCAATATTAAAATTTATAGAAATTTAAGTTCATTTTTTTTATTATTTTCTTTTGGTTTTCATTTTCCTTAAAAATATTAGAAAAGAACAATTTTTGATGAATAAGCTTAATTTCGGAAAATAGATAGTGATACCTATTAGGGTTTAATATGTTAGCCCCAAAATTCAAAACCTTTTGGTTTTTATCAAATTGAAATCAAAGATCGGTAGCTAAATTATAATCAATTCACCCAATTGATTATGATTTTTTTTTTCTTGATTTCGATCTAGTGGCGATTCCAAAAGTTTTTTTAAATTAGAAAAAAGAACCAAAATTTTCCAATTTCTCTAGTTGAGAATTAATATTAAATAGGTTAAGGTTTAGTATTAATCAGAAAATAGGAAATTACATTAAAATTGAAAAGTTTAGGCTTGACAATTTCAAATGTGAAATTCTTTAGTAATTTGGTGTCCTTCATTAAGTGAAAAACTTAGCCTCATGTATCTTGAGATGTCTCATAAGGGTAGGAGCATGCACAATAGCTTAGGTAGAAGCATTTTCTAAAGCTTAGCTCAATACTACCATTTGTGCCCTCAACCCTTCAACAGACTCGGTAGAAGCAAGTATTTACTAGCCTTCTCACATTATCGACTTGAGTATCTATGTTCCTCCTTACATCATCAATTGTCACATGCAACTCATCTTCGAGCATACGTACTATGACACTAAACTCATTAGCTAAGTTTCTAAGTTTGCTACTCATTTTTTTTGTGACTGGTCTC
Organism: Lumnitzera littorea; assembly: GCA_024138015.1. Lineage (NCBI taxonomy): Eukaryota > Viridiplantae > Streptophyta > Magnoliopsida > Myrtales > Combretaceae > Lumnitzera > Lumnitzera littorea. The sequence goes on along the minus strand of JAMXBB010000002.1, from coordinate 74,956,937 downwards.
AAGATCAACTACCTCATGGAAAAGGGCAACCAATGTTTCTGTCTGTTCATTAATACAGCTAAGGAGTTCCTTAACATTTTCCAACTACCTGTTCAAATTCTCTTGAAATGTGTTTCCTACTATGGTTGTTACCCTGGAATAAGTAAAGCTTTGATATCAATTGTGATGCATCTCTAGGGTTGTACATATGGAGAGACACCACAATGAACCCAATAAGGAAAAACAAAGGGGTTTTAGCAAACTTGAGCAGTTACCAATTGGATATGATGCATTGACTGATCCTACTTAGCCTAACTTTAGCTTGATATGATATGCAAGAGAGGATTAGGGTCATTCATCACTATTTCTTGCTAAAGGGAATAGATAAGAGTTAGGACAAGAGAAGACATGGCTAGGTGCTCTCAAAAGGGTAAATTTCTATATTCAATAATGAAGTGATGATGTTTGTATATAGATAAATGAGGTTTATATACTAACCCCCACTAAGGGTACATGCATATATGGAAAAGACAAAAGGATAAATTATAAATATAATACCTAAGACATACTAAAAGGGGTAAAAAGGACAAATATTGTACAATGTATAGAAGAGAGAAACATTTTAGAATATCATGTTAAAAGACACATGTCAAGTTAGTGTTAGTAATTTGTTGCTTAGTTGCTCTTGTAAGTTCAAGCTCTCTGACAGCTTAGCATTGGTTGGAATCAACTCAGAAGAGGTCGGAAAGAAAGTGAAAAAACTTAGTTGACTTGATCTAGGTTAGGTTTGAGCTTAGATGTTAGGTGTTGACTGGGGCCTCTTTTGATTGGGTGACTAGACGGCTTGACTTGGAAGGAAGTTTGGTGCTCATCAGTTTGGGAATTGCCTTGATCACAGTTAGAGCTTGGTATTTAGGTCGGGTAAGATGAAGTAATCTTAAGTTGGTGATGGAATCCTTTCCCTTGATAAGTTCTCAAGTTAGTATACATTGGTAAGTCCTTGTCGTCTTTCAGCTCAATTTCAGATGATGGGGGTTGATTCCAATCATTTTCCTAAGGGTTGGAGAGATTTGGCCTCAGATTTGTGGGGTCCTCACTAGTCGAGCTTGCTTCGGCATCATCTGGATGGTAGAAAATTAGGTTGGATACATTAAAAGTAGAAGAGACACCATAGTCCTCGGCTAGCTCGATTTGGTAGGTATTGTAGTTGATCTTCTTTAGGACCTTGAATGGACCATCAACTTGGGGTGATAACTTACTCTTTCTAAGATGGGGAAATCTCTCTTGGCTAAGGTAGATCCAAATTATGTCTCCTAGATTGAAAGAAACAACTTGGTAGCCTCGGTTATTGATCTCATGTTTCCCTTCATTGAACTTCTTCTTGGTCACTTGCTAGTGCTATTTGTATAGTTTGTGAGCTTAATCAACTCTAGATTGGCTTTCTTCGAAAGTTGTGTAGGTATTGATTATGTTTAGTGGGATGGTTAGGATGAGGCCATTGATAACCTCAAAGGGAGTCTTTACAGTAGTATTGTAGATAGTTCGGTTGTGAGGGCATGCCCCTTTACACCAAGTATTTGGTCAAGTGGAAGACCTTGATTTGATTGAAGGGAACTGATACTATTTCTTTATTAGCTTAGTTAGCCTTTTGGTTTTATTGCTTTTTATGAAGTTGTAAACTCTATAATAGGTAAGCATAGTACCTAACGTCCTATTCACTACTTGAGTTTAGCCATCAGTTTAAAAGTGGCTACTTGAATTGAACACAAGCTTGGCATTGAGACTCTTCCATAAAGTCTTCCAAAAGTAGCTTAGAAACTTATTATCTCAATCTAAAACAATGGACTTTGAGACTCCATGTAAGCGGATGATTTCCTGTAAGAACAAATCGATAATATATAAAACATCATTAGTTCGATGGTACGAGATGAAGTGTACCATTTTGCTGAATCAATCCACTACTATAAGGATTGAGTCCTTCCCTTTGGAAGTTTAGGGTAACTCTATGACATAGTCCAACTGAGATTAGTCCAAGCTAAGGTCGGCGTGGGTAAGAGTATGTATTCTCCATGTGGCTCCTTTCTCCCCTTTGCCCTTCTGTACACATCATAATTACTGATGACCTTGTGGACTTCCTTAACCATACCGAGCCAATAAAAGTGTTCTCTCAATAGTTTAGCAGTTTTGGTCTCTCCAAAGTGCTTGGATAAGTTACTACTATGAGCTTTCTTGACCAATAACTTGCATGTGAAACAATTGGGTATACATAGCCTCCTCTCCTTAAATAGGTATTCGTCCTTCAACTAGTATCCTCCAACAAGAATTCCATCTTGACACTTTTCAAATATAGAACTGAAGTGTGGGTCTTGAGCATATTGTTCGACAATAAGGGAATATCCCAACAACTTCGTCTATAGGGTGGTCAATAAGACATGTTGACGTGACATAGTGTCAGCGATTGCATTAATACTATCCTTTTTGTGCTTAACCACATAGGAGAATTCTTCCATAAACTCCAACCATTTAGCTTGCCTTTTCGAAAGTTTTCTTTGACATCCCAAATGTTTTAAGGACTCATGGTCCATGTAAATGACAAACTTTCGAGATAACAGATAATGTTGTCATATTATAAAGGCTCAGAAAAGAGAATATAACTTTTTTTCATATACAGAATAATTTAGGGCGATGCTACTAGGCTTCTCACTATGGTAAGCAACAAATTGATGTTCTTGCATATGAATTGCTCTAATGCTAATACCTGATGCATTACACTCTAACTCAAATGACTTGTCAAAATTGGGCAGAGCTAAGATTGGTGCGGTGGTAAGTTTCTCCTTGATCTCCTTAAAGCTCTTCTTGGCTCAATCATTTCACTGGAATCCATCACTCTTCTTTATCAACTCAATCAAAGGTGCCACAATAATATTGAAGTTCTTGATAAATCTCCTATAGAAAGAAGCATGAGCACGAAAACTCCTAATGTCTTTAACACTGTTGGGTGTAAGCTACTCTTAGATAGTCAGACCTTCTTTTCATCAGCTCGAATTCCTTCTTTAAACACTATGTATCCAACAAAGATGACTATGTGTTGATAGAATGTACATTTCTTCAAATTTTTAAACAATTTCTTGGCACAAAATATGTCAAAAACAGCTCGAAGATGTTTTGGGTGATTGGCTAGGTTGACTTTGTATACTAGGATATCATTAAAGTACATAACCTCACATCTTTTGATCAAAGGGTGCCACTACATGGTTTATGAGCCTCATGAAAGTGCTTGATATATTTGTAAGTCTAAATGTCATAACTAACCATTTGTAGAGACCATGTCTTGTCTTAAATGTAGTCTTCTATTCATCACTAGGTCTCATGTGAATTTGGTGATAGCTACTTTGTAGGTCAATTTTCAAAAATATCTTGGAGCCATGAAGCTCGTCCAACATGTCATTTAGCCTCAATATGGGATCTGTACTTGACAGTAATTCGGTTGATAGCTCAACTATTGATGCACATGTATCATAAACCATCCTTCTTTAGGATAAGTAGAGTAGGCACGGCACAAGGGTTCATGCTCTCTCTTACAAAACCTTGTTTAATTAGCTTATCCACTTGTCGTTTCAACTCGACAGCTTACTTAGGATTCATTTTGTAAGTAGATCTATTTGATAAGGTTGTGCTTGGCTGTAAATCAATGCAATATTCAATGCCTCAAACTAAGGGTAGTCCTTTAGGTAAGTCGTTTAGAAACAAGTCGGAAAACTCATCTATTAATTTTCAGACCTCTTTTGGTCTGTTATCCAAGTCTCTCAACTCCAATAACCTTTTAATCAACAAAAACATGGGCTTTTCGACTTTCTCAATAGCTTAGAGCTCTCTTTAGCTAAGTACTAAGGTCTTCTTTTTATTGACTCGAGTGAGTTGATTGTGAGTCTCATTTACTTGACTCAATGTCATGGTTGCAATGCAATTTTCTTACCATCCTTTGTAAAGGCATAGGTGTTCTGGTATCCATTATGTACGACACATCAGTTGAATAACTAAGGTCTTCCTAACAATAGATATGAAGTTCCTGTAGGGACAACATCACACACCACTTCATCCCTGTATACATTTCTCATACAAAATGGTATAGTTACCTATTTGATCATGTGCAGAATACCTTTGTCATGCAACAATGTAGCTTACAAGGTCGAGGGTGCTTTGAGGTTAGCATACTTAACTTCTACATAAGGGATTGAGCAACAATGTTGGTACAACTGCCTCCATCTACTATGATTGTGCATACTTTTCCCTTGACAATACACTTAGTGTGGATCAAATTTTCTCTTTGGTCTTCCTTGAAGCTCAGCATTGAGTTCAACACTTGTCTCAACACCAAAGTCATTGCTTCTCTTTAGTTGGCATAAACACAAGTCTACTCCTCATTCTCCATGTTAGCTCTTCTAACATCCTTGTCTTACTTCTTAGGCTCACTATCATTTGTATTGTATACATCATCACCTTAAAGGACCACAACACGTCGGTAAGAACATTCAGCAACCATCTATCCATAACCTAAGCACTTAAAAGCATTTGATCTCGCTTGTCTTATGACCTGAAGTTTGTCCTCTTTCATACGTCTTTAGAATTGCTCTATCATCAACTTGGCTCTTCAGGCTAGCTAGACTATCATTAAGTTAGTCATTCTTCTCTTCTACTTAGAACGGTCTCCTCAACTCATTGTGGGCATGTCAGTGTGGAACAGGATTTTGCAAAGAGCTCTATCCAGGTTGAATAGGGGTATTTCTCCTCTACTTCTCAACCCTTTATCCTATTTTAATGACTTCCTCCAATGTGTGAAACCTTTGCACTTCAACAATATTCTGGAACTCACATTGGAACCCTAAAATAAATCTTGATACAATGGGGCTTCAGGTTCATGCATGTTAACTCGGATCTTCAACATCTGAAATCCCTTGACATAGTCATCAACAACTTGGCTTCCCTTATGGAGTTCTTGCAACTTAGTGAAGGTATCTTGCAAATGGGTCCCAAGTATAAATCTTCCTCTCAACAACATTTTTATATCATCCCACGTGTACACTCTTCATTGTCCATCCCTTGCTCTGGTCGCATTTAAGTTTTTCTACCACATAATGGCATACTTGGAGAACTCAAGGGTGAAAAGTCGAACTTTATTAGCCTCAGCATACCCATAACAATCAAACACTCTTTCAACCTTCTCCTGCTACTGCAAGTATTCATCTGCATTACCACTTCTGGTGAAGGTTAGAATCTAGACCTTAACATTTTTAAGCACTCAAGAAGGTCGGCATCCTCATTCCTCTACTTCATCATACCCTCTATGCTCTTCTTCCTCTCCATCAACTTCTTCTTCAACTTCTTGATCTTCTTTTTTAATCTCCTCTACCTTAAGTCTTTGTCTAGTAGGTTAGTTTACCACTCCTCCAGCTCTATGTGGTCGGGTTAGGTGATGAGCTTAGCTAGCATGGCTATATCTCCTCTCTCGCATTTGTTTTGCTTGGCCATGATTAAGCACTCCTTGGAATTGTTGCCTATTTGTTTGCATAGTTGTAACTAGACTCTCAACAGGGTTAGTGAGTCTATTAAACTTATCATCTATCGAGCATAGTATGTTATTGCCATGTTGACTATAGCCAATGCAAGCGTCGTTGTCTTGGTCACTAATAGTACCTTGCAAACTTAAATTCGACATTATGCAACATTACTTGATACTACTTTCTCCAACAAGAACAACTTTAACAGCATAACTTAACAAAACCCTACTACCCATTACTACTTAGTAACGCTTTAAAACCACCATTCACATAACCAATTACTACTCACTACCCATAATCACACTAACACACTCTAACCACTTCAATACTCATTACAACACAATGTAGCACAAAAATTGAAGTTGCTTTATTTTCGTAATAGGAAAATAGAGTATAACAGAGCAACACAAGTTAATACACTTACCTCTTACATACCACTACTCCATAGCTCACAATTTTAAAACCTACTTCTACAACTTGACTACAATTCCAATACACTTAAGAACAACACTATAGCAGCTATAGAAGAATATAGCAGCTACTGACAGTAATATGAATAGAACTTTACTGCAACTTCACGCATTCTCTCATAGAATTGTGCTTTGATGCTAGCGAAGTTGATGAGTCTTTGGGGATGTACATACGAAGAGGCACCACAATGAACCCAATAAGGAAAAAAAAGGGGCTTTAGTAAACCCGAGCAGCTATTAACTAGATATGACGCATCAATTGATCTTACTTGGCTTCACCTCTACTTAATATGACACATAAGGAAGGATTAGGGTCACTTGCTACTATTCCTTGCTAAAGATAATAGATAAGAGTTAGGGCAAGAGAAGACATAGCTAGGTACTCTCAAAAGGGTAAATTTTTGTATTGACTAATGAAGTGATGATGGTTATGTACAGATAAATGTGGTTTATATACTAGGACCCACTAGGGTTACATGTGTGTAAGGAAACGACAATAGGTTAAATTATAAATGTAATACCTAAGACATACTAAAAGGGGTAGAAAGCATAGATGTTACATGCTATACAATATATAGAAGAAAGAAACATAGTAGAATATCGTGTTAGAAAACATGTGTCAAGCTAGTGTTGGTAATTTGCTTCTTGGCTACTCCTGTAGGTTTTAGCTCTCTGATAGCTCGATACTCGATGGAATTAGCTTGGAAGAGGTCGAAAGAAAGTAGAAAACTTGGCCAACTTGATTTGGGTTAGGTTTGAGCTTAGATGCTAGGTGTTGACTGGGGTCTCTTCTAATCTAGTGACTAAATAGCTCGGCTTGGAAGGAAGTCCGGTGCTCATCGGTTTGGGAACTGCCTTGATTGCAATTAGAGCTTAACACTTAGGTAGGGTAAGATGAAGTAATCTTAAGTTAGTGATGGAATCCTCTCCTAATAGGAATAAAGCTACAGACCCCTTACTCGCAGCTGAACCCAAGGTTTTGAAGGTTTGACCCAACAAATTCTCCTGCTTCAGCCGACTCTTGCCGAGATCGAATTGATCATGGATGTCGACCAATTCCTAATGCTGAGTAGAGTGACTTCTTATCTCTCAAAAGTTATGTGCTGAATGAATGATTGCTTTACTGGTAGACTGCCCCCTTCACTCACTCCTACCTAACATGACTGAGCCGACCCATAGCTTGACAACATTGATGCTGAGAGGCTAAGAGATCTTAGCCATTCCTTAGGTGATTTTACCCCTATTTGACATCCCTGTTCAACCACCTACCCTGACAGTATTGATTTGTCCCCATTTTGTAAGGGCTTCGCCAATACAATGCAGCTACTTATCCATGCCTACTTGGAGAATCTATTACACTCAATCATTAGCTTTTTCATGAATAGTCATTTTTATCCTTTTGTATTTCTTTTACATTACCTTTTTAGGAGAATACCCTTTTTATCTTTTCCATTTTAGGTAAGTTTCCCTAATTTCTCAAGTATAAATACCCACTGTACATGTAGTCATATCGACTATCATCATTGATATATGAAATATTTTCCCTTTGTGAACATTGCTCTTCTTAGTTTGTTTACTCTTATTGCACTCTTATCCTAACCCTTAAGCAAGGTTAAATGGCCAGTAACCTCACTGGACCAACGCATACATCATATTAAGTTGTACCATGAGTCTTTGGAAGTTTTGCTGGTGCGTCATATCCTTTAGAGCTATTCGTGGGTTTTTTTACTTTTTCCTTTCCTTTCCATTCTCTTGCATGTATCCCATTACTTATTTCGAGCTTTGGGAAAGCTCGGAACCATACTTAGGATTAGCCTTGTTTGTTCTTGGCTCCGGTCTACACCATCTTGGTATCAAAGTTGAGGTTTTGTTTGAGTAAGTTGTGTTTGAGGATTTGGAAAGTAGTTCTTGTTGTCTTAGTGTGTGTGGTTGTGGAAAGGATTGTTGAAGTATTTTGAGCAAGCGATAGGTTGTAGTAGTTTGTTTTCAAAGTTCTCTATTTATACGCTATTTTAGGCGTGTAAAAACAGAGCAATTTTTTGTGTTAATTTAGTTGTTGTGTTTGCTGGTTATTAAGCTTCTGGTTTGAAGAGAGTGTGTATTGTGTGATTTAGAGGAATAGTGTCAGTTGTATTACTAAATTGAAGAGTTTGAAATTTGAATCTATTAGAAAAAATGACAAACCTGAGTGTTAATGTTGGTGTTAGGGACAATAGTAGTGGTGTTGTCCACCATGGTTGACAATCCCAAGGCACTCCCAAGAGTACGGATGATAGACTTGATGAGGTAATCAACCTCCTTGTAGATTTGACTTGAGCTGTTTACGCATTAGCCTATCGGCCCGTTAAGGTTGCACATAACACCCCTCACGTTGTTCGACCTATTAGAGGTCAAAATCCCACTTGGCGAGTTTAAGGTGGAGGAGTAGGTAGACTAATGAGAAGAAGGATTGACTTGGGAGAAATGGACAATGTTAAGGGAGAAGAGTAAGAAGAAGATGAAGAGCGAGCTCAAGCACCTTGAGCCACCGATCATGTGAAACTTCAGATCCTAAGCTTCATTGGGTTTGGTAGTGCAGATTACTATTTAGATTGGGAGAAGAAAGTAGAAGAAGTTTTCGATTATTATTAATATGAAGACTATGAGAAAGTGAAGACGGCTGTTGTTGAGTTCTCAAGATACACCACTGTGTGGTGGAAGAACTTTAAGGTCATGAGACAATGAGAGAGATACTAAGAGATTAATACTTAGCTTGAGATGAAGAATGTACTCAGAAATAGATTTGTGCCAGATACCTATCTACAAGAAACTTTTACTTGACTTTAAGAGATGAGACAAGGAAGACGAACTATTGATGAGCATGTTCAAGAGTTCCAAATACTCATAATTTGCTGTAAAGTGGAGGAACCATCAACGTGAACAATCTCTAGGTTCCTTATTGGGTTGAGAAGTGATATCCAAGACATTGTAGAACTCCAATAATTCACTAAAATGGATGAGGCTATACGGATATCCTAACGAGTAAAGAGGTAGAGAAGAAACAAAATGCTGACCTGACCTCCAGTGAGCAAAACTGGTCATCTAAGTTAACTTGGTTAGGAAAGTTACTAAGCTTAGTTAAGTATCGAGTCGACTAAGAAGGTAGATGTCTAAGCCGAATAGAAGGCTAACTTGATAGTAACGTACTGACTCGAACATACGAGAAAGGATAGGGATTTGGTAAGAAGATGGGCTAGAACAAGTGCTTTAAGTGCTAAAGGTTTGGACATATGGTTGCTCATTGTTTGAACCAAAGGACTATGGTCATCAAGGGAGACACCCTGAAACTTGAAGTGGACAATACTGACGATGAACTCGAAGAAGAGACTCTTGTCGAGAAACAAACTTATTAAGAAAATGAATTAGTGGAGGAAGATGTGTTTGCCGAGGACTTGGATCAATTAATCCTAGTTGTTCGACGTACAATGAATTTGAAACCCTCACACGAGGAAGAGCAGAGGGAGAATTTGTTCCATATCACATGTAAGGTAAACACTATGCTTTGTGCCCTCATTCTTGGTAGCAGTAGCTGTACCAATGTAGCATCAGTTGATCTGATTACAAAGTTGAAGTTGCCAACTATCGTGCATTCGAAGCTGTACAAGCTGCATTGGCTGAATGAGAATGGAGCACTACATGTCACTTGGTAAGTACTACTACCAATCATGATTAGAAACTACTTTGATGAGATTCTTTGTAACTTGCTACCTATGTGCGCATCACATGTATTGCTAGGCCGACCTTGGCTTTATGATTGAAGAGTTATTCATGATGGATATAAGAATACATATGTGTTTGAGAAGGATGGAAGTAAAATTATGTTGAACCCCATGACGCTGAGTCAAGTTATCAATTTACATTCTAAACTTGCTTGAAGATCTAAGAAGGCTTTAATCTTAAGTAGAGTTGAGCTCCGAGAAGCTATAAAGGTTGATGTACCAACTTTTATGTTGGTCAGGAGGTTGTTACGGTTGAAAGGATAGAATAAACTACTAGTTGAGGTAAGAGAGGTATTGGATGAATATGCTGACCTACTCTTAAACTAGTTGCTAGAAGTCTTACCATCGTTTAGAAGCATTGAGCACTACATTGACTTAATCCCCAGCACTACCTTATTGAACAAACTATCTTATTAGATGAATCCTAGATAAGCTGCAAAGCTCTAACAACAAGTCAATGAACTACAGGAGAAAGGGTATATAGGGGAGACCCTCAGCACTTGTGCTATTCTGGTGCTCCTAATGCTGAAAAAGGATGGTACCTGGAAAATGTATGTTGATAGCCAAGCCGTGAACAAGATCATGATGAAGTAGTGGCAACCTATCCCTAGACTGGATGACATGCTAGATGAACTGAATGGAGCTAGGGTTTTTAGCAAGATCGATCAGAAGTCCAGATACCATCAAATTCAAATGATGCCAAGAGATGAGTGAAAGACTACTTTCAAAACCTAGCATGAACTATCTGAGTAGATGGTAATGCCTTTTGGTTTGTTGAATACCCTAAGCACTTTCATGCGATTAATGAATTACGTATTGAGAGATCTGATTAGGAAGTGTATCATCATGTACTTTGACAACATACTAGTAAATAGTGTCAACATGTTAAGTTAACTTGATCATCTTTGTGCCATATTAAATGTACTCTGAGCTAAGAGGTTATTTAGCAATTTAAAGAAGTGTTGTTTCTACCGGAAGGAAGTGGTATTCTTAGATTATGTAATAGGTAGAGGAGGCTTGTGAGTGGATGATGAGAAGATCTGAGCAATTGTCGAGTGGCCAACTTTGACCACTTATGCCGATGTGAGGAGTTTTTATAGACCGGTATCCTTTTATAGAAGGTTTATCAGGAATTTCAGCACCATAGCCATACCCCTTATTGAGTTGATAAAGAAGAACATCGAATTCAGATGGGGAGAAAAGGAGGAGAGAAGCTTTGCTAAGGTGAAGGAAAGATTGACTTTCACACCTTTGTTAGCTTTACCTAACTTTGAAAAGATATTTGACCTAGAATGTGATGTGTCAGGCATTGGTATAGGCGCTGTCCTAATGCAAGAAAGCCAACCCATTGCCTACTATAGTAAGAAGCTCAAAGGACCTCAACTGAACTACTTCGTATACAACAAAGATCTCTTAACTTTCGTATAAGTGCTCCAAGTATGGTAGCATTATCTATTGCCAAGTGAATTTATCATCTATATCGACCATGAGTCTCTAAGGTACCTTCGAAGTCAAACTAAGTTATTGAAGTAGCAAGCGACGTAGATTGAATTCCTTGAGCGTTTTAGTTTTGTGATAAAATATAAACAAGGAAAGAGCAATGTGGTTGCAGATGCTCTTTAAAGAAGACATGCTTTTGATAGAATTGCAGATTGGGTTGTTTGGGTTTGCAAGTATCAAAGAGCAGTATTCTAAGGACCTATACTTTAGACCCATACTTGGGCATTATGTCTATAGGAGAACAATTGTCATAACTTAAGGGACGATCTAGTCATGGCAAATGTTGTATATAGCATGAAGGACCATAGATTGGTTGCCCTTCCAATCATGGACCTTTCATACAATATACAACACTTCTATAACCACTAGCTTCCCAAAGGCAAACGGATCAAAGTGATATCATCATATAAACAGAATTATATAAGATTCAAACTATAAATATTACATTATATAGTAATATAGTATATTTGTATCTACAATACTATCAAAATAAAAAGTATACATATAAAAGTCTACAAAAGTGAGTTCTCTCGACACTCCGAATAGCCCACTCTTGCTTAGGTCCCCATGTTAACCTCTAGCATCCTATGGTTAGCATTGATAAACAGGTAATCTTGCAACAAAAGCCTAAGAGGGTATAAGCTAACACTTAGTGAGTAAAACCCTTAGCTACACCACAAGCAAGTTATAAATATATTAAATTTAATTATATGAATGAATGAGCAAACAGCGTGCCAAGTAATACGTACAGTTAACTAGTCATTATACGTAACTCAGATTTAACGCCCTTCAAAGTCAAGGTTAGAGTATATACAACACCAATCAAATCCGGATATGATATTAGAACTTATTTTCTACAAAACTCCACATTTTGTATTAAAAAAAAAAACAAATCTTTTATTTTCATAAAAACTAAGTTTTAAGTATAATTGTGAGTGGGCCTTCGCAGTCTATACTTACCCTTAAACGGAGGCCTTTGGACTCAACCCTTAGCCGAGTGGTTGGCACCTCCAACGTCTAATATTCCTACTGACTAGGGTAAGGTTATATTGTATGCGTGCACCATACAAAACTAATGTACTTATAAATAACAACTCCCGTATGGCTTCTATTTATCTTTGTGTAATATGACAGTCGGAATTAGTATATATGAGATGCATGTTAATGCACGTTCCAATTTCTTTTTATTAGTTAAGTATAGTTAAATCCAATTACGGTATGACCAATCAATAGTACATACAAGCATTATCTATACTACTATGCAACAAACAATCTGTTATCAATATTTAAGGTAAGTTCACAATTTAGTAAACAATAACACACACAAGCATTTCCCGACCCTACATAACATTCAATTAATAGAATAATTTAAGTTCACTAGCTACAAACACATGCAAGTATGGAATCATAGGGTAAATACTCACTCGGCTATGTCACTTCGTGCTCTAATCGTAATAATCGATCGGAAGATTCACACCCTTGTCAGGATCACTTGATCATTACGAGATAGCAACGATAATAAGTAATTGAGTTATTTAGTAATTCCAGATATCTATTTACTTAATTCTACTTAGGTTACTATCAGTTTTTATCCGATTGAACTTGACTGCTAATCGTATACAAATTTTTCATTTTATCTCTAATATTGACAAGTTTATAGTTGTTTTTCATCGTTTTCGGGAGTATGTTCACATGGTGAAATCCGTTTTGGACGTTAAGACCCGTGTTTTACGATGTGAATTAAATTTATCGAAATTTTAATTATTAAAGATTGAATATTCTTATTGTCTATTTTTATATCTTATTTTAGTACTTTATGATTTAATTAACCATTAGGTTCTTATATTTTGATGACTTTGCATTATTATTGCTATTTTATGTACTTAAATGAGGTTAACTCAAATTGATATATGTGTTATGGGCTTATAGTAGTTTTAGCCCACATATGTATACATGTGTATATATTATATATTTTATTATACTATTTTATAGTTTTTTAAGTAATTATATTATAATTTACTTATGTACAACTTTTATACTTATGTACATATATATACTATATGTATGTATACTTCTAATATACTTGTATGTATACGTGTATACTTATACATATACCCATATTTACATATGGTGGTATACGTATTTTCGTATGTCCTCCATACCCCTTTTTGGGATCTTCATGAAATTCATATTTTTGCCTCTTATGGGTTCAATTTGTAGGTCATATGTATGTACACTTAGTATTCTTCTTATTTTAGGTTATGTACATAAAGAATATTCAAGTATGAGGATATCCATACATATGTACACTTATGCTAAGTGTATTACTTGGTTTATACATATACACTTTATGTGTATTTATGAGCCATATGAACATGGGTATTCTATGCATATATATAAGTATTTCTACACTTATGTGCTTGTATATAAGAGTTCCTATTTGTATTAACATACATGTACATATTACACAAAATTCCTACACCAACTTAAGGTAGATAATTAACTCTTTGTTAAAATAGAAAATCAAATGGAATCATACCTCTTTCTTCTTCTAGATAAGGGTGAGGAGTTTACTTAGATATTAGGATATGAAATATGTGTTAAAGTAAAAGCAAAAGAAAAATGGAAGTTTAGAAAAGGGGAAGAAGAAGAGGGGGTTACAGTTTTGGTGAGAGGGCAAAAAGGGGATTTTGTTGTGTTGTAAGTGTGTAATAAAAGAAAATGAAAGGGAATTCTAGAAAGGGGTATGTGGACAGCAACAAGAGGAAAAGAAAAAGGAGAAAAAAAATCCAAAAGAAAAGTAAAGAATTCAATAGAAAGAAATGGAAGATTCTAGCTTAATAATGACCTTTATTGACTTGGTCAAATGTTGACTTAGTCAACTCTCTTAAATTTGTATGAAACTAATATACATAATAAGAAAATTAATGATAATTAGGAGAAAATTTAAGGAAATAAAAGGAGATATGGAGTTAAATGAAATAATTAGTAAAAATAGCTATTGGAATCTTTTTATAGATATTTATATTCCCATATAAAATTTAGTATCATGCTTAATGTAATTAGCATGAAAAGCAGAATTTATAATACTAACATTGCTTATATGTAGTGTAAACAGTAACTAAGTACTTAAATCTATATAATACTAACTTAGTTATATACCTATGAGACTAACATGATTTATAATGCAATATCCTAGTTTCTAATAAATTAAATTAGTACTATATACATTTATGAATAACTGAAAGTTATCTTAATCATTGGCTAATGATTTTGTATAATTTGCCATGTTACTCAAGAAATATTATCAATTATGGTTTTAGAGTAGATTATAATGAATTAGTGCTTTTATATCCTTAAAGTTATAGTTTTAGGGTTTTTATCACTTTTGGGAGCAGTCTCTAGTGTTTACATATATTTAGGGTTTAAAAATTTTATACACGATTGAATCTTGATTGTTATTTTAGGGTTTTTTTCTCTTAACTAGCTTTGTCGACTCTTAAAATCTTCTAGCACACTAGGGTCTACCTTAGGTATTATGTTGAAAATTTTAGGAGTTTACAATAGTGGATGAGTATCACAAGGAAGATGGGTACTTATTCCAAAGTAGAAAGTTGTACATGTTGACCTGTTCACTAAGAGAGTTACTTATTAGGGAAGCTTATAATAGAGGACTCTCTAGACATTTTGGGGAAAAGAGAACACATGAGCTACTAAATGGATGGTTCGTTTGGCCAAGAATGAGGCGAGACGTGCATTGTATTATTAAGGGTTGTACCATATGCAAGAAAGCTAAATGCTGAGTTGAGAAAGAAAAAGTAATGCCTTTACCTATCCCGACTAGACCTTAAACTGAGTTTAGTATGGACTTTATCCTCAAATTACTAAGAACAGCGTGAGGCAAAGATTCCATAGGGGTTGTCGTAGATAGATTTGGTAAGATGGCACACTTAGTGCCCTACTATAAGACTAATGATGCTTCAGCTATTGCTTCTCTTTTCTTGCAAGAGATTATGTAGTTACATGATGTGTCGAGAAGTATAGTCTTAAACAGAGATCCAAAGTTCTTGAGTCATTTTTAGAAAACTCTGTGGTGACTGATGGGGACTAAACTACTATTTATCATTTGCTGTCATCCTTAAATTAATGGCCAAACAGAGGTAGTTAATCACACTTTTGGTTTATTGCTTCGAGCTACAGTAAGGAAGAACTTGATTGATTGGGATGTTTATCTACCTATGGTAGAATTCGCCTACAACCGATCAAAGCATGACTCTACCAAGCAAACTCCTTTCGAGGTTGTTTATGGTTTTAACTCTTAACTACTTCTTAACTATGCCCCTGTACCCTTGTTTGAGTAAGAGGATCCTGATGCAAGAGCCTGAACCTAGTCCCTAGAGCACATTTACGAAAAGGTTACTCAGCAAATCGACCAAACTACTAAAAAAATGCGGGAAAAGGCTAAGGGAGGAAGTCGATACAATTTCAACCTGGAGACCTAGTATGGTTGCACTTGAGTAATGAGAGGTTCCTGAATATGAGAAAGAACAAGTTGTTTGCCAGAATTGAGGGCCATCCCCTTTAAAATCCTACAGAAGGCCAATGACAATGCCTATAAGCTGGAGTTACCAGAAGGTTATGGGGTTTTCGAAACTTTTAACATTGCTAACCTTAGTCCCTATCACCTTAAAGGAGTATTAGACGAAGACCAGTTGCATTTGATCTTAAATCCAAATCAACTAGGCGGGAATGAGAAGAATTAAGCTGCAGGATCCCTAATTCGTAGTTGAGCTCGAAGCCTTGAAGGTTTGATGTAGCGAATTCTCCTACTTCATCTGGCTCTTGCCGAGGCCAAACTGATCATGGTTGTTGACTTATTCTTAATGCTGAGTCGAGTGACTTCTTGTCTTTCGAAAGTTACGTGCCAAATGAATGATTGCTCTATTGGCAGACCGCCAGCTTCACTCACTCCTACCCAACATGAACGAGCCAACTCACAACTGGGCAACATTGATGCCAAGAGGCCAAGAGATCTTAGCTATTCCTTGGGTGAGTCTACCCTTGCTTAGCATCCTTGCTTAGTACCCCTATTCGGTTACCTACCCTAATGATACTGATTTGTCCCCATTTTGCAAAGGCCTCACCAATACATTGCTTCCACGTGTCCAAGACCACTTGGAGAATCTGTTACACTTAATCATTAGCTTTTTTATGAATATTTATTTTTATCCTTTTGTATTCCTTCCGTATTACTTCTTTAAGATAATACCCTTTTTGTCTTTTCCATTTTAAGCAAGTTACCTTAATTTCTTGGGTATAAATACCTACTGTATATATAGCCACATCGGTTGTCATCATTAATATACTAAATATTTTTCCTTTGTTAACATTGCTGTTGTTAGCTTGTTTACTCTTATTGCACTCTTATCCTAACCCTTAAGCAAGGCTAAGTAGTGAGTAATCTCACCAAACCAACTCGTGCATCATATTGAATTGTACCATCAGTCATCGGAAGTTCTATTAGTGCGTCATATCCTTTGGAGTTGTTTGTAGGTTTGCTTACTTTTTCCTTTCTTTTCCACTCTCTCGGGTGTATTCCATTACTCATTTTAAGCTTTCGACAAGCTTAGACTAATCCTTAAATTGACTTTATTTGTTCTTGGCTCCGATCTGCATCATCTCCTTTGAAGGGTTCTTGAGCTAGTATACATTGGGTAAGTCCTTGTAGTCCTCTAGTTTGGCTTTAGGTGATGGGTTCAAAGGGTTGGTTCCTATCAAACTGTTATGATCTAGAGCTTTCTCTAGCACATTGAAAGACTGCGTGACGCTTATTATCCTGCTTTTGCAGTAATACGGAAGTTTGTCTCACATAGCAATGACCAACAAGGCTTAGTTCTCTATAAGGTAACATACATAACTATAATGAAAAGCAACAATAAGTAAAAAGGGACATAAGTAAGAATCATAGACCGAAGCAATATACTTTCATTAATCCGTCGACATTATAAGGTTACAATAGTGTATGCATGGGGAAAAAGTGTATTTAATAAGTACCTTGGTTGTATCAATCAAAGTCGTGAGTAAAAGTTTCAATTTATAAGAGTACTCACACCCTTGTGAAGAGCTTTATGAATATTTGGCTCTAATAGGAGAAACAATTACAATCCTCGAAATGATTATAGTATTAGAAATGAAAAGTACAAAAATAGTAAGAAAATGTTTAAGCTACATGTTACAAAAAGTCCTTCCCTTATGTTACAATAAAGTGCAAAAGGATGGGGCCCTATAGTAAAAATGACTTACAAAAAGGGACCCTAACACTTGGCACATATTTCCATATCAAGCACCTACATGTCTTGATAAAATACAAGCACCTCAAGGTGCTTAAAAGCACTTGGGTACCTCATGAGGTAACCATGCTTAAGATTTTTTGTATTTTTTTAATGTTTGACAAAATCAGACTTGTTCTGTTTCATTCAACCAAATTTTGTGCCATTGAGCAACTATGGCCATATAGTTGTTGATGAAATACGGTAGTAACATATTTAAATTTTTTATTTTTTTCATAATAATAAATAAAATATTATTATATGCAAAATAATAAATTAATAGTTCATATTTTGAGAATCTTTGATAAATAATTTCAGTGATGGTTTGAAAAGTAATAATAATATGAGACTTATAAAATTTTTAAGAATTATTAAGTTACTTTATTGAAATGACAATTGATAAAGCGGAGAGTTGCTTCAAAATAAGAGGTGTTTAGAGTTACTTAAGATGTTGATACGGCACTTAAGCACCTCTCTTAGCACTGCATCGAGAAACATACTCTTATAATCATAATTTGTAATTAATCTCATTCAATAATATACACTATTCATTCCTAATTGAAGTTTTGTCACTATGAACCCTTCTCTTTCTCACAAAGTTTTGTTGTTTCTAATTAGTACTGATACTTATATCTTATCCATTTATATGTTACCAGAGAAAAGTATTAACTTAACTCTCTAATTGAATGAAGTATTTAAATACACGCTGCATGAAAAATATTTACTAAGCTAATCTAGTAATATACCTTTTTTCTTTGTGAAGAATACGGTTAATTTTGCTAAGACCCCCTTATAGCCAAATGATATGAACATTAGTCTCTTAATAGGTTGGACTAAGATCAATTCCCTATCTCCTAAAGTTGTTTTATTACTCTTTTGGCCACAAAAAAGAAGAAAACAAAAGGAATATGATATTTTACAAAAAAAAAAAAAAGAAAAACTATTTTGATGAGAAATGAATTTTCACAAATACATTTTGTTTATAAAACAACTCTTCTCCTATAATTATCCTTAGAAAATAGATGTTAAGTTAAGATTGTTATAACTTAATATTGTAGATGAGGGGTTCTAACTTGAGTGGTCGCGTATAAGTTACTTGAGTATCCCATCACATGTGGTGTTGGAGTAATGATGTCGAGGTGGCACTTAATGGGATGATTGGAGAGAGAATGGCAGGGAAGAGGAACAGGCAATTTTAGAGTCTCAAATGCATAAGTGATAGACAAGCGAGCATAGGGGACCTAAGACATCAATCTTACAATTCTTGAGCAAACTAAGATCGTTCTTTTGCTTAACATTGTTTGATCTTAAAGAGTAGAGGTTTTACAATGGAACACCATTTCTTAGATCTCTAGAGTTGTTTTTTTTTTTTAAAAAAAAAATGAGGAGGAATAGCTGAATATTTATAGGTTCTTGGGCTTAATGACATCCATTAGATCATCTTGACGATTGATGGACGAGATGGAGTTTTACTAGTTCCATAATTATCTAGAATGAGTTTGCAAAGGCCCAAGGCTAATAACCTTCCTTATAGTACATGAGCTTGCTTAGGAAAGGTTGAAAGCGAATGGACCGATCTAATGATCTCTGTTCTGAGCCCCTTAAACCAAATCTCCCTAAATCATCCAAATATAGATTGGACTCTTTAGGCCTTATCACCTAGCTAGCAAGGAGAACAACCTAAACAAATAATGGGCTTAGCCCAATAATTAATATAGCAATTTTCAACCCTTTACATTTTACCCCCTTATCGAAATTCTTAAATGGAGTTTGACTATTTTTGAGCATCAATTACTAATTTTGAATAGCTAAGTCACTACATAGGGTATGTACATTGTGAATTAGCTACATTGTTATTGAGCGTACTTACTTAGATAGAGATTTTATTTTAGTGTAGTGTCAATGTTGTAAATTTATTTATTATATAGCCTATTGTACAACTTGTGGCACTGTTCAATTACGTGTAATACTTTTGGCATGTCGGAGAGGTATTGCCTCCATGGCAATATATTGAATAAGTTTATAATACTATATAGGCTTCCTTTATATAAGCCGATTCTCCAAATATTTCTTTGTATTGAATGGAAAAGAATTTTTAATTCAAAATCATTTCTTTCTTCATAAGCCACCTTTATTGGAATGGATGATAAATATATTGATAATGAGACAAGAAACTTTGTAGAGTTCATCTCTATGGAAGAATGTACCGTACTCATTAGTGACATTGAATCGATACTTGATATAAAATGATCATTAAAATGATACTTCATGAGGCCTTACAATTAAAAGATAACCTTTGATGTCTTTGCTTATACTTTGAAGGATAGGAAATCTTGAATCCATTGACTAGCATTTGCACTTGCAAGAAAGTGACTTATTTCATGTCCAGGTCAGCACTCAACGCAAGTGACTTACGACAATAGGCGTAAGACCCCAAATCCATTGTACTTCTTCTTCAAATATTTACTTACTAGATATCTTGTCCATGCTATTATATTTCCACTTTAACTGAATACTAGAACCAATTTTGCATCTTGATAGATAGTATCAAATCTCGATTTAAAAAAAATTTCTTTCCAAAGAAATCTCACCCATAATATTTTATTTCCTCTTATACTAAATATCAATTCCAACTTTAAATCTTGATAGATAATATCAAATCTTGACTTTAAATATTTACTTGCTAAAAACTTCACCAATAATATTTTCTCTTTCCAAAAAAAAAAAAAAAAATGATCAATATCATATCCCATTTTAGATGCCAACATATCTTCTAAATCTATCAACTTCTAGGATTAAGTCATCTCCATATCTTTTCATTGCATGCCTGTAGTTACTATATATACATACACACAATAATCGCTAATAATAATTTTTTTTCTCTATATTCCATACTCCCATCGTTCGAACTTTAGTCTTTGACTCATAAGTTCAAACAAATTAATACTTGAGTCGCGATACTCCTTCGAAGGAAGCACCAATGATTGTCTTTTTTAAACACAAATGTTGCTCATAAGTGCCTTTTTTTTTTTTTTTTTTTTTACGTACCATATCGATTCTTTATTATTTTTGTCATGCTCAAAACTAAAGAGTTATAACAGTTTCGCTGTGTAAACCAACTTACGCTAAAAACTAACTACCTTAGTTGTCAATGTAAGTATAGCCTATATAAGGCGTTCACCACTCAACTACTTGGAAGTGCCCATTTAGTACCTAGTATGAATCAACCTGTGATGTAACCTTTCAAAAATAGATTCTAAAAAATAATTTTTACAACTAAAATTTCACTAAAATATACAAGCTTGTAGAGTGTGGAATAAATTTCCTTGACTGAAAGTTAGGGGTCACCTAAGGAGACTCTATTGGTTTTCTTATAAGTTAGTACAGTTAATATTCCAAATGAAAATCCAATTAGGTAAATCTTGAATCTCACTCCCCGACCTCGTTCTCTGGCCTTTTAGTGAGTTTATTAGGGAAATTTGCAAAACAATTATAAGGGAATGAGTGACAACTTGCTCGGTAAGCGAGATGGAGATAGTAGCACATATCTATACGAAGCAATCACGACTATCAAATAAGTTTAGTTAGATGCAATGTATGATTAAGTAAATGCCATCGCACGATGTTGATCGATTATCATGAGATTAGAGAAATTGCGCCCGCTTTAATTCGGGTTTTGAGGAGTTTAACGCCATGTACTTATGAATTCAGTCACCAAACCGAAGCTTGTATAATGGAGAACATACTCCTCTAGAAACTACCTTCGAACCACTGATCCCAACTTGGCCGTGACCTCCTCTCCTCTCACTTAGTTTGACTTGGGAAGAGGACCATTTCTACTATCCTTAACGAAGGCGTCCATGTTTGGCCCACACTTCCTAGTCATTTCCCCTAATGGATTCCAATGCAAGTCCGGTTAATAGTTAAGCTAAGTTTGTGTTAGATTACTTTTGGGGTGATCAAGCAAATTCAAATAGTTTAAAGTATGAAATGTCATGAAGCAATTAACACATCAATCTAGCAATCAAATAGCACAACAGTATTCAAGCACACATGTTGCATACACATAAGCAACTAACTTACAATTGCAAACAAGACATTTACTAAGGTCTCCAAGTATTTTTAACAATACTTCAAAGTGCGATGAAACATTAATTCTACTTACTTGGATATTGATGCTCATTCTCCTTATGTGTCGTTCTCGTCTTGTCTCATCTTTTTTTATTATCCCTAAAATTTAACATAACATCTTTAGTTCATGTCCATTAAATAACATATGTGTTCATTGTGGATATTTAAGTATATTTCCAATTGTGTTAGGTAAGTTTTTCTAAGGTATTTATTAAATATTAGTTAAAATAAGATATGTTCTGACAAAGGTTTTGACTTAATACAAATTGCTGCCTAGTAGTTTATAATTCAGGTTCTAACTTTAATAAATTCTTAAAAAGTATAATCAAGCGACTTTCTGATCTATTCTCCGACTCCCAATTATTCAATATTCAGTACCAACTATCTTTAAACTTCTAATTGTTCTTATATTCTGCATCTTCCATTAAACTATTTTCTAACTGAGGTTTTGACCTAATGTTGTGGTATGAGGTATTGTCCAAGTGGCTTTTGACTTATGTTCTAACTTTAATAAAGGTATGGAATTCATATATAAATTACTAGTTGATCTACTGTCGAACTTTGGATGTGGTTAAGGATATTCGACACCAAACAACATTTTGACTTAATTTTGTGACAAAGTTTTTGACCTTCAATCCAAAATTGGATTCTTATTTAGTAAGTTCCTAACTTACAGCTTGTCTCAAGAAATATGAAAGAGCCCAAATATAAACCACTCTTAGGTACAGATTTCATTTTCCTAGTGTATTCAACATATTCATACCAGATTATATCCTGACTTACTTTCTAACACAATTTCTAACCTTGCTGTTACTAGTATATCTAACTGCTTCACATATACTCCACTTGCCCAGCATTTCCAGAAGTGTACACCCTGCATAGCCAGTAAGTATCAACTTAAAACTTCAATCATCCACTTCCTTTCTGCATCGTACCATCCATTAGTTTACAAGTATACTAAATACTTGAAAAATTTAACTTTAAATCGCCAAATACCTACTGTTACTCATAAATTATTCTTCTTAAATTCATATTAAACCACTTTTAGCTATTGTAAGTGGGAAAATTTAGGGTATACCATAGTTTTTGAAAATTTCATCAATCTCTTTTAACAAAATACCTTGTTTAGCGCATTGTTCACATAGAAACATAATTTTCTTGAAAATCTGACCACTCAACATCAAAATATAACATCTTAGGAGTATGTCAATAAAATTTCAAGTCGAAATTACATGGATTGGTTTTTCAAAAACTCAAATGAAAATTGTTGTGCAAGACATTTTTCTTAAGAATCCCATATCTACACTTAAAATTTTGAAAATCTAATTAAATATTTGAATTCCTCATGCAAAAATATGTAGAGAAACCAAAATTCAAAATTTTTGGAGTTCCTTTGCTATTTTTCCCAAATTTTTGTTAAAATGGAGGAAATTGGGCACTCATCGGGCATGCGAAGCTCTAACCACCACTAAGAGAAGGAGGCTTGTTGGCAACAACCACCACTAACTGTACATTTAGGAAACCGCCTAGTTGCACTTTTAGCTAATTGATTTCCTTGGAAACCCTTAAATCCCTTATTTTGTGCATTATTTTTTTTCTAATTTTGTTTCCTCATTTTCTCTCTCTAATTTCTCACTCTAAAAATATTTCTAACTTTGTAACTGACTAAGCTTTGTCCAAAATGATGGTCATAATTTTTATAGCCTTTCTTTTTATTATCTTTGATTTTTCTAACCTAAAGACATGTGGAAAAGTGAAGATTAAGGTATCCAAATGTTAATCTCCCTCCTCCTCATGCATATTAGATTATTACCACACCTAAATTGAAGTCTTTTGGTTGTCTAATAATTTTTTAACCATTTTTCCCCTTTTTAGTAACTTTTTAGTGAATTTAACTTAATTTCAGGTATTTTCAATAATTACGGGTATATATATATATAATAATTATACCCGATGTATATACGTATCTTTTATATATTATTTTATATACAATATTAATTATATTACTCTTATAATTTATCTCTAAGTATTCATTATTTTCTTAGATTCAATTCATGTATTACCGATAATAATAATATAGTAAATTTATATGATTTTGGTTATATTTTTAATATTCTATTATATTTTTAAATTCCGAGCCTACGACAACTCCTTAACTAATCTCATAAAGCCCCTCATAAACTTCTAGCTTAATCAAGTTATCTTCCCGAACACCCTAAATCAACTACCGAACTTAATCGCACTAATATGAGTCTCACAATTTTTATTATTCTCATGAAACAAAATTCGTTCCTTGTAATAACTTGCAAAATTGTCGTTCTTGCCAAGAGCTGATCATTTCCTGTTACAACTTCAATAGCCGCTTTGAAGATTTGGCTTTATTTTGACTATGGTCTGTTCTTGCCTCGGTCAACTTGGTCTGTCTTGCTCGTAAATGTATCCTTATTGGTAAATATGTCCACATCCCTTGCTTTATTTGCTATTGTGACTTGCTTCGCTTCTTATCTCTATATTCTTTATTAGGTCGGCTTGAGAAATCATGAGTCATACTTTTGGCCTTAAAATCCAAGCACTAATTACTTCTTTACTCAAGTTTTGGTCTTTTTTTTTTTTTTTTTTTTTGAACTATTTTTAGTGCTTTACGGCAAAACATCCTGAATGAATAAACTTAGATTACCTTTTCATTCATTTCTATTTATGTATTTTGATCTATTTAAGCACCAAAATTTGTAGAAATCATCATGCACTTAGGAAGCATAACTTTCACTTAGCAGCATCAATGTAAACAGTGCTTGTAATGAATGGTCATAACCCATATGATTATAGTGTTGCGCATCGAAGCGAAGTTCTCACTTGCTAGCAATGATTAATAGAACATTTTTTAGATCAATTACACTTTATTAGCCTTAACAATTAAGAGGGTATTTCCTAATACTTAACTGTTTATAATTTCTATTTCACAAGAGATTATTCTCTTGTTTAGTAATGATGAGCTATTGTCATGTGCTTAGAAGCGTTGCTCTTACTAGTCAGCAATTAGTTATTGTCATGCACTTAGGAGGCAATGCTCCTACTGAGTTGCAACAACAACTAGAATTATTCATTATTTAATTTCTATAAATTTATCTTACGCGCGAAGGAGATAGATCTCTAACTTTGCAGCAATAAGAATAGAAAACGGAGGTAGTTAATTATTGTGTGCGAGGGAGATAAATCTCTAACTTTGCAGCAATGATAGACAAAATAAAGATCGAGACATACATAGAGTATTACGAAGCTGATATTGCATTCATAAGGATCGCAAGTATACTATTGAATTTACATATAAAATTTCTTAACATACTGAAAATTGATAGGAGGAGTTATGGCATTTGTTTTTGGATTAAGGGGCTTGTAGTAGCTACTGTCATGGACTTCATGTATAATGAATGGTCTTTCCTACTCGGGTGTGAACTTTGGCATTGAAATACCTCACCACACATGATCTATTGCATGAAGTACAATGTCGCCTTGCTAAAAAGATCATTTTCGAACTAAGCGATCATAAGCTATGCTAAGTCTCCACTGATAGTTGGCAAAATTATGCTTAGTTGTGTCTTGTCTTTCCTCTAGAGCCTTAAGGTTTAACATGCATAGAGTGTTTGGCTCTAGGTTGGCATTGATGGCTAACTATGTAGATGGAATCAATACCTCTATAGGCATCATTGCTTCAGATCCATATACCAAGGAGAAGGGTATAGCCTGTGTGGGACCTTGCTTGGTTTGTCATGTCATTTTTTGTAGTTTTCATGAACCACCCTACTGAGCACCTTCAAGAGACTCTTGTTTGTTGCTTCCACTTAGCCATTTCCCTTAGGATAATAAGATGTGGACTTCACATGATCAATGCCATATGAGGCTAGCAATTGTTATACATATGAGTTAACGAAGGGAGTGCCATTAGCAGATAAGATACGCTTTGGGATTCTAAAGTGACAAATGATATCCTCTTTTATGAAGCTTACTACTGCTAGGCTTGTTGCCTTCTTTAATGGGATTACTTCTACCCATTTGGTGAAACACTCCATACCTATAAGGATCTAGACGTACCCCTTAGATGGTGGGTATATAGGACTAATCAAATCAAATGCCCAAGTATGAAATGGCTAAGGAGTAGTTAGGCTATGCAATGCAATAGTAGGAGCATGAATTGCATCATTGTGTCGTTGGCATACGACACACTTCTTAGAAAAGTTGAACACATCATTTTCCATAGTCGGCCAATAGTATCCCATATTAAGCAAATGATGATATAACTTCCTTTCCCCTTGGTGCTCTCCATATTCCCTTGAATGTGCCTTAGATAAGATAATCTTCACATAAGTAGCTTTCTTATGTACGATACCCTATACAACTCATCCTCATGCATGATGTATTTCTTTGATTTCTGCTTTACTAGTCGAGCATCTACATTATTAATAGGCAATACGTTATTCTTTAAGTAATCAATATATGTGCATCTCCAATCGCCGGTGCTTACTACAAAGTTGCATTCTCCCTGATCAGGAAGTTTAGAGCATTTTAGGTAGCTCATTTATAGTTGAGAAGTATCTTTGGACATTGTTGGCCAGTAATATCCCACACGTTGAATGCAACCATATAAGGGAGGCCCTTCTTCTCCACACCAAATCTTGTGGTACTTATTTAGCTTTAGATGAGCTTGCTTTGCATAGATACATTGAGAAATAATGCCCTCTAAACGCTTAAAGTACAAGATGCCATTTATACTAGTAAAATTTTTCAATTTTGCAACAAAAGCTACATTAGGATGTGCCAACTGTACTTTGATGGGAGTGCTCTAGTCATCCTATGCTTCCTCCTCTTCATCTAATAGTTGTAGGGATGTATAAGGGATGGACTTTCTAATGACTTGGACATTCAAATTGTTTTCTATAGTTTAAATGGCGACTTTGGAGGCTAATGTTGCTAGTGCATCTGCGTAGCGATTGGTGGATCTCTTAGTATGCTCATATCTTACTGAAGTGAACTTTCTAACTAAAGCTGACATTATTGCCCTATGAGGCGCAAGTGTTGGTTCTTTAACTTGACCAATGATCAAATTTGAATTGCCATGTATACATAAGTGAGATGCTTCAGCATTTTGTGCATAAATGAGTCCATGTAAGAGAGTTTTGTACTCAGCTTCATTATTGGTATAGTGAAAGTCCAGCTTAAAAGCTAAAGGTATCTCTTGGCCTTTAGCAAATGTTAATACTACTCTAGCTCCTCATCCAGTGTTACTAGAAGAGCCATTAAATTGCACTTGCCATTCTCCTTTTGCTTTTGCTCTCATGGAGTCTTCATGGAATTTTGTAGGAATCATATCTTGGACACGGGTCCCATGTATAGTAGGAAATTAAGCTAGGAGATCTGCCAGAGCCTAAGACTTAATAGCTTTAGGTAGCATAACTGTAATGTCAAATTTTGACAAGAGGAGCAATTATTTTGCAATTTTACTTGAGAGAGTTGGTTGTGATAATATGTACTTCAATGGATCTAAGAGAGTGACAATGTTAACCTTATGTGCCAAGAAGTAATGGCATAATTTTTGCATAGAAAGTATCATTTAAAGACATTACTTCTCACAAGATGAGTAGTTGGTCTCACTTCCTTAGAGGGATTGACTTAAGTAGTAGATTGGTCACTCTTTACCATTTAGATTTTGTGCTAGCAAAACCTCGATGGACCTATTAGTGGATGTCAGATAGAGGGTCAGTGGCAGATCTTTAATAGGCATTATCATTGTTTGTGGAGAAGTAAGTATCTCCTTTATTCTCTAGATGGCCTCTTCTTATGGTTACCCCCACTCAAATGGTGTTCCTTTCTTTTATAAGTTGTTGTAAAGGATGTGAAATTTCTGTTAATGCCGAAATAAATCACCTGATATAAGAAACTTTCCTAATAAAGGCCTTTAACTCCTTCGAGTTAGTAGGTGAAGGCATAGACTATATGGCTTGTGTCTTTGTTGGATCAATGTCAATCCCTTGTCTGTGAACTACAAATCTAAGGAATTTGCCAGATGCTACCCCAAAAATACACTTTAATGGGTTCATGCACAACTTATACAGTCGGCATCACTCAAAGACCTTCTTCAAATGTATTAGGTGGTCAGGCGCCTTCCTTGATTTAACAACTATGTCATTAACATAGTTTTCCATGAAGTCATGCATTATGTCATGGAATATAGCAGTCATCACCATTTGATAAGTAGCTTTCGCATTCTTAAGCCCTAAAAGGCATGATAATGTAATAAAAGTTCCTTACCGGAGTCCTGAAGGTGGTACACTCGATATCTCCAATGCCTATCTTTATCTAGTTATAACCGTTGAAGCCATCTATGAATGAGAATAATTTATGTTCGATTGTAGCATCCACCAATGTGTCAATATTTGATAGTGAGAAATTATCCTTTAGGCAAGCCTTATTAAGATCATAGAAATCTACACAAATGCATATATGTACATTCTTCTTTTTCATTAACACAATATTAGCTAGCTAGGTAGGATGTTCAATTGGCTTAATGAAGCCGGCTCAGAGTAGCTTTTCAATTTCTTATTTTATTTGTACTTCAATTTCAAGGCAGAAGATATGCTGTCCCTGCTTCACTAGCTTAACCCCAAGGGCAATGTTTAATCTACGCACCATTAGATTGAGGTCCAATCCTAACATTTTGTCATACCTCTAAGCAAACACATCATTGTATTCCTTCAACAATTCTACTAAGTGGACCTTAATCTCTTGTAAGAGGTTCTTACTAATTACGATAGGTCGTGGACATTCTCTTAGTCCCATGAGGTTAAGCTCTTTGATTTCTTTAGCTTGAGGCTTATGTTGCTCTTACATTTGTGGAGGCATGGGTTAGTTTCTTGGAATGATACGGGATCTAAAGAAGACAAGTAAGTTTCTTTAGATCTTGGAGATCGTCATAAGTAATATACCCTTTGCCCATCTGTCTTAACAAAACTTTTGACTTCGTTGGTCTCTCTTCTCTTTTTCTTGGGAGCCATGCATTCTTCTTTTCCTTTGCAGTTTCTCTTGAGTTTCTTCCCAAGTAGGTAATGGTATTCTAAAGGGCTTTGTAACAGTTGTTTCCCCTTCCTCAATGTATTCATCAAAGAAGCTAGCCTTAGAGAGATATGCTTTGTTATGTTCTAAGGGCTTTTTTATAGCAGGTATAAATATATCTTTTCTTTTCCAGTAGCCCTTAATACACTGGTGCCATGTTAGCAGTATGAGATTGTAATCGTATAGCCACTTCTTTCCAATGACTAGGTGGTAGGGTACAGGCACATCAATCACATGGAGTCAAGTGGAGCCTTGGATAAGGCTAACCTTAAAGTCCACATTAATATATCCCATTATTTTCGTGGATGATTTAGTGAAGCTATTGATTGAAATGGGTTGTCTCACCAACCACCAATTGTCTATTGCAACTTTGAATGTGGACATGGGCATGATGTTTACAAAGGAACCATTATCTATGAATATCCTCTTAATGGGGTAACCATTGAGAGTACTTTCCATGTATAGTGGATGATTGTGATTAGGATTTTTTGCTCACATATTTGCATCCGTAAAAAGTGTTGAATTCCCATGTACATTGGCCATTCTTCGAATAGGTTACATTGTGCTACACTACCTGTAATGTCTTTCGAAGATCTAAGTGAGTGAAATTGTTGTTGTAAGCTATGAATCTTCATCAAACCCTAACAAATCAAAGAATTTTCTAAAATTGAAAGTCTTCATTAAGGCAACTGCCTCTGGTGGGTGTTCATCCTAGTTAGTTTCTACCATTTTCTCCTTTCCTTCTTGCATCTCAATCTGTAGGATATCTTCATCTTCTCTCCTTGGATCATGATTGGTAGCATTCATAGCATTTTGCTAGTTATCATGTATAGGTAATGGATTGTTACAAATATTGTTATTTTCAATAATGAGTTCCCTATTACGAACCCTATCATTAAATATCTTCTTTAAGGTCTAATATTCTTTAGTAGGGTGGCTTATAGTCTTATGAAATTTGTAGAGCTTGGGATCATTCTTTTTACTTACATTAGGTAAATAATGTACTCTTAGAAGCTTAATATTCTCATCCCGTAGCCATTGATCAAGTATAGTGTGTACCTTGCCCATTGGGCATGGGAATGAGAGAGATGGTATGGAGATTCTTGCTCTTTCATCCCTTAGCTTTTTACTAACTCTGGAGCTCTCACTGTAGGTTGAGCTAATAGATGTTGTCCATTTCCCAAATCTCTTACCTTTTCCTTATTGCCTTATAATGGAATTGTTAGTTCTTCTTACAATCTTGACAAGTGTAGACAAAGAGCTTAAGTTGAGATTTTCTAAGTGAATAGCATACTCTGCGAACATTCTTTGGATGCAAATCTTCACTAATTCACCCTCATCACATACATCTTGGATATCTAAGGTGTGCTCTCGAAAGCACTTTATATAATCCATCAAATCTTCATCTAGGGTTTATCTTGTTTGTCCCATGTTAATGATTGTAACTCTTTTTTGTGTAGGGAAAAATTTTTCTAATAACAGCTTACACATAATCTCCCATGAATCAATTGAACTAGAGGGGAGGTTGACATACTAAGTGTATGCTTTCTCAGTCAATGACTTAGAGAACTCTTTCAGTTTCAAGTCATCTTTGAGCTTGTATGGCTTCAAGGTTTCGATGAACTTTAACAAGTGTTCTTTAGCACTGCCCTTTTTGCCATTAAACAACATAAACTTAGGACTTACATAATCTTTAGGGTAAGGTTTCACAACAATTTGTGAATGATAAGGAAGCTTCAATTCTAGCACTCCTGTAGATGACTTGGCTTGAATTTTCTTCATATATTAATCTAAGTCTTCCTTTGTTATAAAGGAAGTCCTTGGGGTAGACATTGTTGATGCTAAGGTACATAGTGCAGATGTAGGATTTAGGGCCAGGTGGCATATGGATTCACCAATAACTGTACGAATGAGAACTCGAGAGGATGAAGAGCCACCCATCTAGACTCTTGTATTCTGTACTTTAGATACCACATTTTGTCCAGCTATAGGTTATGGTGAGGGAGTTTACTCATGCTCCCCTTAGGGTATATCCTGTGTAGTAACGAGAGGGTTAGATGTTTAAGTAGAGAGGACAACACTTGTTTGTATAGTAATAGCAGAGTTTGGCGGAGCAACTCCATGTTGCATAGTAGTAGAGGCAGCCAGCCCTATCACAAAGGGAGTGAATATAGCCATGAACCGATTTAATGCTCTTGTTGCCTCTTGCATAGCTCGCATCACCTCTGTATTATCTTGAGAAGGCTTAAGGATTGGATTATCTTGATTAGTGTTTTGAGGTGGTAAAGGTGGATCTTGCTCAACTTGTTCGACATTAGCATCTTGCTCTTGAGAGATAACTTCACTTGTTGTAGCCATTCTCTTCCTAGGAGGTGTCATTGCTTTGATATTACACTCAGTCCCCAATAGAGTCTCTAAAATATAGATAAGGGGTTCTGACTGGAGTAGTCACGTATGAGTCATGTGAGTATCGTGTTACACGTAGCATTAGAGTAGTAACATGGAGACGGCACTCAATGGGATGATTGGAGAGAGAATGGTAGGGAGGAGGAACGAACAATTCTAGAATCTCGACTACACAAGTGACAAATAAAGGAATCTATGGGATGTATGACGTCAACCTTACAGTTCTTGAGACAAAAAAGATTATTCTTTTGCTTGAATGTTGTTTGATTTTTAAGAGTAAAGGTTTCACAATGGAACACTGTTTCTCTAATATTTAGAGTTGTTTTTTTAAATGAGGAGGAATACTTGAGTATTTATAAACTCTTGAGCTTAATGATATCTGTTGGATTGTCTTGATGATTGACGGTTGACAGATGACAGATGAGATTAAGTTTTACTCATTTCATAATTATCTAGAATGAGTTTGCAAGAGCTCAAGGCCAATAACCTTCATTATGGTGCATGAGCCTGCCAAAGAAAGTTTGAAAGCAGACGGACTGCTTCAATGATCCCTATTTCAAGCTCACCAATGTAAATTTTTCTGAATTATCTCAATATAGATCAGATTTCTTAGAATCTGTTACTTAACCTGTAATGAATACAACCTAAGCAAATAATGGGTTTAGCCTAATAATTAATATAATAATTTTTAGCTCTTTACAAATATTATGAACATTGATATCTCAATAAGATAAATTAGATTCTATTTCTTTCTTCCTAAGTTTTGTAATATGAACTAAATGGAAAAAAATAAATAAATAAAGGATAGGGAGTAAAAAAACGGATGTTAGGATTGCGTTTTAGTAATACTGTACCGTAATGAGCATGTTAAATTAAAATGCTCTCCCTACCTGTAGCAACATAAACATTAAACCTATCACAACATATATAAAAAATATAACATCCATCGCCCATATCCCATTTCTCATCTTCCATCATCTGCGCTTAAAGAGCGAAAAAAAAAAAAAAAACACAGAATGTAAAGAAAAAAGTTATGCCCCCACACACTTCCATCCAGCACCGTACATAAATGTTCTATAAATATATTTAATTTTGATAAACTTTTTTAAGTAAATATATCCTCCTTTTCGTGAAATGTAGATATTTTAAAACAAAATCCGCACACAATCATGCCGACGGCCTCCAACAAGGTTTTTATTTTTTTTTTATTTTAATAATAGTAGCCCAACAACTCGAGATTTGTTGACCGAACAAAAAACAATAGTTAGCTCAATGTACTGAGAGGTACAATTTGTGAGGGGAAAGGGGCTACAGAAGATAAGGATAAAATTGATTCAAGTTTTCTGACAACGCCGTGTGTTTTTTAAAGATATCAAGCTATTGATTCCTTGAATGGT
Organism: Lumnitzera littorea; assembly: GCA_024138015.1. NCBI lineage: Eukaryota > Viridiplantae > Streptophyta > Magnoliopsida > Myrtales > Combretaceae > Lumnitzera > Lumnitzera littorea. The sequence continues at coordinate 74,924,305 of JAMXBB010000002.1, read as the reverse complement.
TCCGGTCCTTTACGTGCAATTTTATTCAAACACGTTGCTTTCTATTGACCACAGATAACAAAACGCGTTGCCCAAAATCATGGGATTATGTAACTTCGTTTTCCTTTTCTAAATCGTTTCTCCCAAAATTTCTCGGGCTTAATGCATTGGATGGACGGCACACACTAGGCACTTTGAAATTTCAACATGTTTTGAATGGTTCTCGGTTTTGTTCCTCAATTAAAAAAAAAAAAAAAGGAAGGAAAAAAGGATGAATCAATGAATCCACCTTTCATAAATTTGACTAACTCTTGTATGATTTGAAGAATGACTAAGTGCAATCAAAAAATGCTAAATCATTGATAGACCATAATAACACAATCGAGCTAAATTACAACATCATCTGTTCAAAATTACAAAATTTACAAAAACATCATGAACTTTTAGAATCATCTCACTTACTCCCTTGAATAAATCTGACACCAAAAAAATTTTCCTCCAAGGCAATTCCTACCGGCCTTTACCTTAGTATACAATTATGATAATATGTTGGAGTTGATTTATCAAACAATTTGACACGTGTCGACTAAGGAAGCATTAACTAAGTCAAAAAGTCCCGCAAAGCTAATGATGAATTGGCTTGAAAGATAATTATAAATATACATTTATGTAAAAGAATTGATACTACGAACGAAAATTTTTTTATTGTCAATATATTTTTTTATGGGAAATTGCACTTTTAAACCTTAACTTTGCTACATTTTCTAATTGGGTCATCAAATATTTTATTTTTTCTATTTTAATTTCCAAATATTTTAAAAGTTTTTAAAAAAATTATCCATTAGTGAACCATTAATTTTTTATTAATGAATTATTCTTTTGCAAACTTTGAAAATTGAAATACAAAATATAAAAGTTCAAGTATTCAATTAAAAAAAGTGCTAAAGTTTAAGGATTAAAAGTAGAAAGTGTAATTTTTCTTTTTCCTTTTGGGATCTATATTTTCGTTTGTTTTTCATTTACGAGCTATATATATATATATATATGTTGATAGGAATTTTTATCTTAAGGTAACCTTCAAGCTACCCAAAAGAGCTAATGTCCAACCTCCCTAGCCCATCATCCAACATCTTTTATTAATCTTATACCTATTAAAGGTTCAACCATTCGAGAAATGAATGAGCTTAGACTAGAATTGTATACACAAAAGGAGATTGAGGTGGCTTTAATTAGCTCAGCTAAAGGGCAAAGAGCTTAGGAAGACTTGATCTAACTTAGAGTAGATTTAAATTTAAGCACAAGCACGAGCAGTCAAGGATCATTATATAGATAATCGTCCACAAGCTGCCAAACACTATTCCACAATCTAGAAATTCAAGTAATGATCTGTAATTCAAAATTCCTCACTTGAGAATTTTGGAGGCAACAATTGTAAAGTAGACACCAACCATATACTATAAAGAGAAATCAGTACCTTACAGTGAACTTTTTCTAGACTCTTAAACTTTATTAGCCTTACTGCTCTTTCCACTCTCTTTGCTTTTTTCCACTAAAACCTTACTTAAGTAGTAGAATGGCTACGCTATAATTGTCTTGATACCTCCATAGCTTAATTCTTTCCTTCTTGCAAGCTTGAGGAAGGTAATCCAAAAAGAAAAAAGATGAGTTCTTCTTTCTTTTATCTCTTAAGAGCCGTACAAGATGAAAGTCTCATGCACGGTTTTTAATGAGAGAAAGAAGTAAGGAATCCTTTTTTCGACTTTGACTCTCCCACTCCAGCTGTTGCTTTTGTTTCTGTTACTTCAAAAAAGTTCATTGAGCAATAACTGTCAACTCTATATATATGTATATATTCTAACAAGGCATGGTTTTTAACACATTTATAATGTAGAAAAATGAAGATTATAGTTTTGCTTATTTTTAACAACTTAGGTCTTAAAATGGAGAAAAAAAAAATGAAAACATAAAATTTTAAAATGAAAAGATAGAAAAGAAATTTTGGTCATTTTGATGTATTTTTTTCATTTTAGTTGACAAATACTTCAAATAATCGATGATCTAAGTTAGTATTATTAATAGTATCATTAATAGCATCAAATGGCATTTAATTTTATAATTTTTTAAATTTATATATAACAATAGTTCTTTTTTTTTTTTTTACCAAATATATGATATATTACAACAATATAGCAGAGAAGGGATTCAAATTTGGTGCATTTTTTTAGGAGACTAGTGTTGATTAAGTAATTATACATTTAATTTATTACTTATTTAAATATTAAATTAAATAAATAGTAGTGAACACAATTAATTAAAATAATTAATTTAATGATACTATATACAATTAGTTAGTATATTATTATATATTTTTAAATTGAAAAAAATATAAATAACCGGTATATTTATAATAACATAGATAATTTTTTTACTAATATTTTAGCTAACAATATTTTATCTATTAACATAGTTAATTGTTTCGATTTAGTAAGTTGTAACCTATTTTTTTTTGCCAAAAAAATTAACAAAGGATGAAAAAAAAATTTGGAGAGTTACAATTTTAGTCCTTAAATTTTACCTCTTTTTCTAATTAAATTCTTAAACTTTTATTTTTTACATTTTAATTATTAGACTTTTTAAAAGTTTACAAAAGAATCATTCATTAATGAAAAAACTAATGGTTTTCAAATGGAGTACTCTTTTGTAAACTTTTGAAAAGTTTGAAAACTAAAATAAAAAATAAATAAATAAAAATTTGAGAACTCAATTAGAAAAAGTAGTAAAATTTAAAGACTAAAAGTGTAATTTGCCCAATTCTTTGATAAGGGTAAATGCATACACTATCTTAAAAAATTGAGATCTTTTTATAATTTTGATGGTTTTTAAGAGGTATTATTATAATTTACCCAATATTCAATTAATACTCTTGGAATTGTTAAAGCCCCAATATGGCGTCTATATTCTTTTTCTTTCTTCCAATAAAGATAAATTTGATTCAACAGGGAAACAAAAAAAAAAAAAAAAAAAAAACCTTATTCAATCAAACCAATTGACAAAAGGTTTGTCGACCGAAAAGTTGAGGTATGAAAATTCAAGTGAATAAATAAAGGCATCTCTTCAAGGATTCTCCTAAAGGAATAAAACTCATCCAACCAACAAATGTAATAAATCCCTTAAAAGGGACAGCATTAGGGGTAAGCGAATATATAATGAATATGGTATGAGACCTTATTTGTACCTTACCTTATAGGTATAGGTTCTTAAGTTTTTATACTTGGAACCACCTATGGCATCTTAAAAGCATTATGTATCTCGTAGTGGAACTTATATTTTTTTTCCCCTTATCTTCATTCAAAATTTTGTGTTGGATATATAATCATTATAATTTTACTATCGCTAGACTTGCTAGTAATGATCTGTATAGGCTCCAACCCATTTTATATAAAGATAATATACAATTTTGATGAGTAAAATAGAGAATATTTGTGTAGTTAGAAATGTTTAAACTCTTGATTAGATTATACTTAAATTTCTTGTCTTTTGTCTTTTTTTTTTTTCTGAATTATCAAAATAAAATTTTTATCAAATCATACGATTATTATACACAAAATATAAAACCATGTACGAGTAATTCTAATATAATATATTTGATGATAAGTTAAAAAGACGTTGCTATACTAGAGTTAATAAAAGAGGAAGGGAGAGAAAAGAAAAAAAGATAGTATAAGAAGAGAGAGGTTTTTATCAAAAAAGAAAAAAACAAGAAGAAGAAGAAGAAGAAAGAGGGATTAGATAGTAGATGCACGTAGTGTATAATCTTAAAATTTTACTATAAGCTAATTTTTTATTGTTATTTCTTCAAAACTAAAAATTTTAAAAAATATATAGAACTATTTTTTTATTTATTAATATTATTTAATCATTATTATAATAAGATTGATATAATGTATCATATAACTTATATCCCATACATTTTAGGGTACATGTTTTAGGGTGAAATAGAGTACTTTAACTTCATACCCATATCCTTTATTACGAGACCTATATTAGGAGAGTAGGTTTTGAAAAATTACTATCTTGAGTTTGTCTTACATTTTTGATTACCTATTCAGAATCTATCTCATGGAGCGGTGTTTAAGTAAACACTCTTAGCAAATCCCAAATAAGAGGCGAAAACAAATAAAAAAAAATGCATATTCTAAATACTATGAATAAACTAATATTATTGCAATTCTCATACTAGCCAAATAAATAAAATTAGATTTATAATAGCGGAAACATAATGCTAATAGATCAGAGGTAGTAAAAATGGTAGAAAACTAACAGATTTAAAATAAACAATGTCGTTCACAATAAGGTGATAATGAAAGGGTTAAAGGTTTCATCACTACTCTGCATACTAGGGTTTGTTGACTTTTAAAAGGGTGTATATAGATGTATGCACATATATTGATTTTGATTTTTGCGCAACAAAAAGGAAACGGTTCTTTGAATTTAGTTGCCTAATTTGGTCATAGTCAGACTACCTTATCCTCTCACCCCTCTGGAAAGGAACACCAAATTTAATTCAAATCCATTTTTATTTTTGATGAATACTATAGTCTAGACCACACTATAAATAGTAACAAGGCTTTGTCCCATCGAGTCAAAACAAAAGAGAACAAAGACAATGAAAACTACACTAGTAGGAGCCTTCACGTTTTTCATCCTTGCCTTGTCAACCCAAGCAGCCTCACCTGCTGCAGTCCTTGACACCGACAATAACACGCTGAAAACAGGCACGGAGTACGACGTCCTACCCGTCAACCGGGGCCAGGGTGGTGGTCTCACCCTAGCTTCCACCCGAAACAGAACCTGCCCCCTCGATGTTGTCCAAGAACAACTTGAGTTATCCAATGGCCTCCCCATGACATTTTCTCCCGTAAATGTCACGAAAAGTGGCACCACCATCCGAGTATCAACCGACATGAACATCAAGTTTTCAGTTAGCTCAATATGTATACAATCCATGATATGGAAGCTTGACAGTTATGATGAGACATTAGGACAGTACTTCATTACTAGCAATGGTGTTGCAGGAAATCCTGGAAGGGAAACAATAAGCAATTGGTTTAAGATTGAGAAGTATGAAGATGACTACAAGCTGGTGTTCTGTCCCACCGTGTGTGATACCTGCAAAGTGATATGTAGAGATATTGGGATTTACATTATAGATGGTAGGAGAGCTTTGGCTTTGAGCGATGTGCCATTCAGAGTCATGTTCAAGAAGGCTTAAAGGCTGGTGCTGTTGAAATATTACTCCCGTATTGAAGTTTTCTTCATTTGCAATGATATTATTGTACGTATACATACCTCCCTTTTTGGGCTTCAATTGAAAAATAAGCAGCTCAAATGCTCTAGTTCAAATAAAACAATAAGACATAATTTCAGATGAGAATGGTTGCTCGTTTCACCGTTTTAAATTGCTTAACTTTGATTGCTTATTTTGTCTATTGAATAGAACGGATTTGCAGGAAGATACGCCACCTTCTTTGATTTTCTTCACTTTCTTCGCGTTTGATTGAAACAGAGATAAATGAGGTGACTTGGTGTATGTATGGATTAATTAGACTCAATAACAATTTCCCCATAGCTTGGTAAGTTCTTTAAATGAACTGCTACGGCACCTTCATTTACCCAAAAAGCTGCCATACCTTCATCTTGGCATTGAACTAATGAGAATCTTGATGATAAAATTATTAGGATTTCTAGTTTCCATACAACAAAACCATGTCTTTCCCATGGACCATTTTGTTACACATCCCATTTTACAAAGGTAGACAAACTATTGGTTGTTCTGTCATATAAAAGTTATTACTACGTAATACACATACATATATAAAGAAAACTGAGAAAAAACATCTCATCAGCTTTATTAATTGGACTGATGCATACACATATACTCTATCAAGAGATACACTTGATGGATAAGATATTCTTACTGATTTTCTGCTAACAAACTAGATAAAAATAAATTTTCAACCTTCTAAACCCTTGATACATATCAGAAACTAATTAGGACTTATTATCCTAATGTTAACAACCAAAGCTTATGCTAATTACAATACAAAAAAAAAAAAAAAAAAAAAAAAAACTGACTAACACATGAATAAAGAAATAGATTCGAATAGGATCAAACATGAGCAAACTGATGCGATGCAGCATTAACTAATTAATAAACATTTTCTTCACTCCCCTTCAAGCTAAGGAATAGATGTCAATCATTCCTAACTTATTAATATTTGAACTAAACAGTTGCTTTGGTAGAGATTTTGTCATTACATTTGCTTCTTAGCACTTGGATGACACGTATTCTAACTTGATGCCCCTGCTCTCAATTTCTGATTTTATAAAGTTCCTATCAAGCCTTACATGCTTCATTCTATCATATTGCACTAGGTTCTTTACAATATTAATTGCTGATTGGCTATCAAAGAAGACTCGAACCTTCTTAACTTTGACATCTCGGTCTTGTAACACCTGTTGTACCCAGATCACTTCACATATACCTTATGCAACAACTTTATATTTAGCTTTTGCACTACTTCTTGCTACCATTGACTATTTTTTACTCCTTCATGTTACTAAGTTCCCCAATAATTTTGTACAAAAAACCAAAGTAGACTTCCCATTTGTTACATCTCTACCCTAATTTGCATCTACATACACCTCAAAATCTCTAAACTAATTCTTCTTGATGAGTAAACCCTTTCTTGGAGCACCTTTTAGGTATCTAAGCATAAGATTTACTCCATTCATATGAAGTTACATTGGTGACTGCATAACCTGACTAACTAAGCTAATGGCATAAGCTAGGTTTGGACGAGTGAGAGACAAATAGATTGGCCTTCTAACTAGATATTGATACATCCCTTTTTCAATTGGTGAATCATTCTCTAGAGCAAGTGTTTTCTAGTTTTGAGGCAAAGGAGTGCTTACTGGCCTACAACTAATCTTTCCAGTCTCCTTCAAGAGATCTAGCACATATTTCCTTTAATTGATGAAGATCCTTTGATACTTCTTGTTACTTCCATTCCTAAGAATCATTTTAATTCTCTGAGTTCTTTAATTTCGAATTTCTTCTTAATCTCTCTCTTCAACCTTGATGTTTCTGCCTCATCATCACTTGTAATAATCATGTCATCAACATACACAATTAGGATAGATTTTAAACTATTACTTCTAACCTTAATGCATAATATATTCTCAGCTTGACTTTGTATATAGCCCAAGTTAATCATGGTAATACTGAATTTCTTGAACTAAGCCTTAGGGGATTGCTTTAATCCATACAAAGATCTCCTTAATCTGCACACTTTTCCATCATTGTTGTTAGTTTCAAGTCCAAGTGATATTTGCATATAAATCTCCTCTACTCATTCACCATTCAAAAAAGCATTCCTTACATCTAGCTGATGTAATGACCAATCTAAATTTACAGTAATAGGTAAAATGATCTGGACTGAATTTAGTTTAGCTACAAATGCAAATGTCATCATAATCAATACAATGAGCTTGAGTGAATCCTTGAGCTACTAACTATGCTTTATACCATGCAATACTACTATCAGAGTTATGCTTAAGGTTGAAAATCCACTTATACCCTACGACTCTCTTCCCTATAAGAAGATCAACTACCTCCCATATGTGGTTATAGTGTAAAGCTCTTAGCTCATCCATAACAGCTTCCTTTCAGTTCTCATCACTTATTGCTTCATGAATATTCTTGGGAATGACAACTTCATTTATTTTAGCAACAAAGGCTTGAAATTTTGGAGACAGTCTATCATACCTTACATAATTTGAAATAGGATACTTGGCATATGTATGCCTCCCTTTACTCAATGCAACAGGCAAATCAATCCCTAATGACACGTCTGTTCCTTGCTATTCAGCCCTTGTATCAAGCTCCAACTTAGTGATTTGCATAGCCAAATCTTTTGGTTTAGACAATTGGTTCAACTGATGAGCAACCCCTCTTTTCTTGGAATAAACCTAAAGAGGTTATGTTTGTGGACTGAAATGGAAAGGACTCTTTGACTTAGTGTTTAAATTGGATTAACTAGACTTAGGAGACTCAAATGGAGGCAAACATGACTAAAGCTTAGGTTATGAACTAGACATTGGAAGGAATACCTCTCCCCTTAGAAAACATACATTTTCTCCTTTGTTTCTTGCTTTTGCTTGATTTGATGAATAGTAAGGTTCTTTTTCCATAAACAATACATCGGTAGTAACAATTTTTTGTCAAGAAGGAGGATGAAAAACTTTGTATCCCTTTTGTATTACCGAGTAACCTAAAAACATGCATTTAAGTGCCTTCTTCTCCAATTTATGTTTGTATGGCTGATTGCCAAGTATGTAAGTAACACAACCAAAAACCTTTGGTGGTAAATTGTTGAACACTTGATCGTTAGGATAAGAACTCAGAAGAAGAGTACTTAATGGGGTTTTAAATTTTAGAACCTTGGAAGGAAGACGGTTTATTAGGTAAGCAGCAGCTAGAATTCCTTTCCCCCAAAAATGATGTGGTACCATCCGTGCTAACAACATTGATCTCATAGTTTTAAGAAGGTATTGGTTTTTTGATTCAGCTATCTCGTTTTGTTGCATAGTGTACACACATGAACTTTGGTGAACAATCCTATGTTCAATTAGATAGTTTTCAAACTTCGTTAAGAGGTATTCCTTTCCATTATCAATTCTTAGGGTTTGGATGTTTGTTGAGAAAACATTGTTAACATATTTATGGAATTGTTTAAAAACACGACTAGCTTTCGATTTTTCCTTTAAGAGATACACCCAACACACTCTACTATGGTCATCAATAAAGCTTATGAACTATTTGTGACTTGAAGGTGTTAGTACACATGTTGGACCCTAAATATCACTATGAACAAGATGGAATGGTTTTGAACAAGTATATGCAAGAGTTGAGTAAGAATTTTTTGTACATTTTGCATAAATACAAGACTCACACTTAAAATTATTATGCTCTTTATTCTTGAATAGATTGCGTACAAATACTTCAAATACCTACAATTTTGATGACTAAGGCGCTCATGTTAGATCATTACATTAGATTTATTCCTAATAGACATTAAAGACTAACTCAATGACTTGATACTTGATTGGGACTTCATTTTAGATAAGTAGTAGAGGCTAATTTGCTCTTTAGTAATGCTAATCATCCTCTCTGAAGTCTAGTTTCGCAAAACACACTTAGTTTGTGAAAAAATCACTTAACAATTCAAGTCTTTTATAAGTTTACTCATAGAAATTAGGTTGTATCTTAGTTTAGGTACTAGAAGTACTCCATTAAGGTTTAGACTAGAGATAATTACTGTTCCTCTTCCTTTAACTCCAAGACTCTTGCCATTTGCAACCAATACTCTATCTGACTTGTCATACTCATTTAAGGTTTTAAAGTACATAGATGAATTGCACATGTGTTCCGAAGCCTTAGTGTCTACGATCCACAATTTTTCACATATTTCTTGAGAATCAAGATGAGGTTTACCTTGATGGGCTACGATAGCTGTCGAAGGCACATCAACCTCTTTATCCTTAAGTTGCATTTGTGTAAGGATTTGCTGCAATAGAGTAACCTAATCTGCTGAAAGGTTGAACCTAGTGCCTAAACTTAGAGTTGTCTTGATTTCTACAAATTGTGCAACTTTACTCTTAGTTATGGAGCATTTTCCCAATATAAAGCTTCTTCTTTATCTAGTTTTGAATCCATCTGGTTTTCCATTTAGCTTCCAACAATCCTTACGTAAGTAATTAGGTTTTTTTACGATAGTCAAACTACACTCATTCCTTGGTTGATGAATTATTGGGAATCCCTTTATTTACTGCCATGGCTAAGCCCTAAATTGGGATATCTAGTGACAACATGACCTGATGCTTGCTTTCTTCTCTTCTAATTTCTGCAAATGCCTCCTTAAAACTTAGGAGTGGTTGTTTACCCAGCAATATTCCCCTTACTTTGTCCAACTCTAGGTTTAACCCATGAAGAAAGTCAAATATTCGGTCATTTTCTACAATTGAGTTGTACCTTTGTCGATTGTCAACACACTTCCACTCAATTTCATAAAATAAATCCATCTCCTACCATAACTTAACTAAGCTTTGACTTAAGCTCAAACCGTAGTGATGAATGAGTTAAGTTTAAGTATATTTCCTAAACATTATCCCAAATTTCTATTGTTGTTCTACAAAATAAATATGTTTAGCTAATCTTGAGCTCTATTGAATTGATTAACCATGCCTTGAATATGGAATTTTCTACCTCCCATGTAGCATATTCCTCTACTGATCAACCAGGTACAGCTATTGTATTAGTTAGATGGCCAAGTTTTCCTCTATCACGAATTACTAATTTCACTAACTGAAACTACTTATGGAGATTAGTATCATTCAACTTATGTTGCATAATTTGCAAGGATAAAATTTTAGGAGTTGCTAAGGAAAGGTTGGATTGTATTTGAAGGGATGAAATTTGACCACCTAATGACCTAAACTAAAACTTAGAACTAGGAGTTCCATCCTCTATTTGACTCATGATTGAATTATTTTAGTCGATTAAGGATCAACTAATGCTCTGATACTATAAAGAAAATTGAGAAAAAAACATCTCATCACCTTTATTAATCGAATTAAAGCATACATATATACATTATTAAGAGATATACTTGATGGATAAGATATTCTTATTGATTTTTTACTAACAAACTAGATAAGAATAAATCTTCGACCTTCTAGACCCTTAATACATATCAGAAACTAATCAAACTTATTATCCTATTGATAACAACCAAAGCTGACATTAATTATAGTTAAAAAAAAAAATTTGACTCACACATGAATAAAGAAAAAGATCCGAATAGGATCAAACACGAGCAAACTGATGTGATGCAACATTAACTAATTAATAAACATTTTCTTCAATATATATATGTACATATATTACTAAGTCAAGATTATGATCACTCCTTTTCCACTACCATATAAAGAAGTTATACAACATGAAATGCCATAAATGAGTAAATTCTGGTCTCAAATTTATAAATTTTATGGAATCAATTTTAGACTGATATAAATGAATTTTCATCGAATGTGCAGGATGAAACTAAAAGGTATGGTGACTCTCAATTATTAGATATTCCAATACCCAATGTGGAAAGCAGAAGTCAAATTTCAGGAAATTGAAAGTCTTGTATTCATCATATTCTAATCCTCAATCTTGCATTCCCATCTACCTCATGAAAACACAATATGAAATTGGATTGCATATAATAAATCATACAGGTACTGTCCATAACCTTATTGACAAGGAAAAAGAAATAAAGTCCATGCATTAAACACTATATGAAAGGGGTCACATATAAAGATTCAAGCTTCCCAAGGAGCTAACATGAGAGAAACTTTTTTCCATACAAACACTGTATTTCATAACTTAAAATGCCTATGACTAGGCATAAAATTGACTGTGTATGGTACATCACCTTTCAAGAGTAGATTCAACTTAGAGAGATTTTCTCTATTTTTGTTGCCTGCGTGGAATGGCTATTCACACTTCTTTAGCCATTGAAATGGCCTTTTCAAGATTTCTCCATGCTTTCTCATACCTCAGAAATCCCATGAACCAAAACTCGAAATCGTCATTTGTGATTATATGTATGTACTTCTGTTCTGGCTTGTCCATGTTCTCACTCTGGTTGGCTTCTTTTATCTTCTTTGTTGGTATCAAAACCTGAAGAAAAACAAGAGCAATATTTCAGATCCATCAAACTTTTTGTCCCTGTTGTCAAGCATATCAATCAGAGATACAGTTGAGTTCACCTGATAGTTGAGTATCTAAGCTGCTACACGAATACCACCATATGTCAAACTTGTTAATAAATTGGAAATCTCCATGCTATTGGCATATTTGAACTAATTAAAGGTCATGACACCGTAAAATTTGCTTGCTAGCACAATAGTTTCTTAGACTGACAATTTCATTTCTACTCAGAACTACCCATTGACAATCAGCTTACACATATACATCCAGTGACTAGCAATATTCTTTACAAAAATTTAAATTCTTCATGATAGTTTTAAGAAGTTTTGAAGTTGGAGGGTGAAGATCAGTCCACTAAGTCTACTGGCGCACACATTATATAACCTGCAGATTATGCAAATGTAGTCGTTAAGGCTCCAAACTTCCATTTGGACTAAATTTGCAGAAACAGCGCAGTCTTGCTTCTAGACATCCAATCTTTTGAATTCACAATATAAAGAACGAGAACCTTTATGATTCATGTCGCAGCATAAAGGAATCACTGCATGTGTGCTCTTCATATTAACTGCTCCACCAAGCTGATGCCCCATTACAGCTAGATTCTAAGAGACACTTGTCATCAGCAGAAAACACCACATCTCTATGAATGCAACTAGCATGCATCACTCGATTGAACAAAATGTAAGTTCTTCACTCCAACGTTACCTTGTATGGAACTTTAACCATCTGACCATCCAAGGAGTCCAGGTTTAAGGATCTTTCACTGCAGAATGCAATCTTTGCATTGGATATGAAGATCAGTCCTGCTATAGGACCTGACGTAGTCGATAAATAGCACTGCGAGGCCTTCAGGAGCTTCTCACCATCATTGATCCCAAAGATCTGTTTAAAAATATTCTCCCTTCCACCTTCTTGTATAATTTTTGCCCCCAAACTCAGCTTTCCTTTGACTGTTTCAGAGAATTTAGGTCCCATTTTAACTGCAACAGCAGACATGCAATTTAGAAAAGGCTGAATGCATGCTAGGATATCTCGGGTCCTTCACCTCCAACACGATACATTCTCAAACCATAAAGGGAAATGACAGCAGCTTCCCCTATGATTAAGGAAGCTTTTGTTTGTTCCACAACAAACATTACACATAGATTTCTTACACCTCTAATCACAAGGAATGCTAGATAAACTGCAGAAACTTAACGGTTTACAAATCTGAAGTACATCTTACATTAATCAGATTTTCAACTGTTAAGTGATAAATATAATTGTCCACACTACATCGTGATAGAGAGTGTGAAGTAACAAATATAATAGCCTGCACCAAATCTGTAAATTCAAGTTTTTAGATCAGTCGGTTGTCGTGTTAATCTGAACATTAACAAACCACCATTATTCAATTCAGCTTGCACCTGGTGTGGCTGCTGGTACATAACATCCATTTAAAATTTTTAATTTATCTTTACTCTTTTCACTTCAATGAAGTAAATAAACGAACACATTGACTGACAGAAGCCAAAAGCTGTCACACTTAATAATGCGCAGAATTCAAAGATTTTTTGAAATACCATGATCCCGAATTCGGCATGCAAAGCTACTCCTTTTGCTGCCATGCTTTTCCTTGTTTGCGGTCTTGGGATCTCTTGCATCTGTGCCACATAAATGTACGAATGAGCTAAACAGTAATTTCACAATCGATAAATATAAAGGTCAAATTCTTATGCCCTTCCATCTTGGGTTAGAAGTGAGCTAATACTAAGTTGGGCATGGTTGCTAGGCCAATCGAGTTCTGGTTGGAACTTAAATTGAAGCCAATTTCTTCGGTCTCGACCCAAATCAATGCAACTCAACGTAAACTACATTTTAGAGATGGAAAAATTGGACCGAGACGGAGGACACGGTTCAAGTTATCTATTGGTTCTCTTGACTCGACTCAATTATAAAATGAGGGGAAAGAAAAGAAACCCTCAATCCGTACAGCGGAAACGCATATTACATACATACATGCATAAATACCCATATAAACTAAGTTAACGGAAATCACGATTGTAATTCAACGGGCTACCTCCAAAACTACCGACGAAGTAAATAGTGTAAGGAGGGCGATAGAGATATACCCATACATATACCTTTGGACGGTGGACGGGCATCTGAGGAAGATGGACTGAGTGCTGAATATCCCTCAGGAGAAGGAGAACGGGAAGAAGGAGAAGGAGAAGGAGAAGGAGAAGAAGAAGTATCTTCATGATCTGAATCCATATCCATCATTAAACGACTTTCTAAGCTTTGCTGTTTCACCTTATCCTTCATATTTTCTGATGTTTTCGCTCTCAAATGGAGTCTCCTTTATGTAGAGAAAGAGAGAGTAATTTAAGTGGCATCTACTTTACTCTCAACCACCCCGCTTACGCTATTACTATTACCTGAGCTAATAATTAGAAGCTACAACATACATACAACATGAAAGCGCAATGCCGCTGTCACCGTCAGCTATTTTTGCTTATTCAAAAGCTAACGTAAAGCTCTTAGATCCAGATATTACATACTGCTAGTGCCAGCTTATATTAAAATTGAGCAAATGGGTAATTACAAAAATGTCCCGGACTTATTATAAAATATCGGTACTTGAAAATATTTCTTCCAATTAAGTATGGCATCAATCTTTCGCATTAGCATAAAGTATAATTATTTTATAATGTTAATTTATATCCATTTGATACGTATTCGTCTAAGAAATATTAAGTCATAAAAATTCTCTAAAGTAAAAATTATAAATGTCCTTTTATATGAAAAGTTGACTTAGCGTTAAAAGAGAAAGATTTTAAAATCAATATTTTTTTAATGTATATAAGTGGGTACTTTAAAAATTTATTATTCTCTTTTTATTTCCAAAGTTTTTAGAGTATTTCTTTATAATTTATCGTAAAAAAAAAAAAAAAACAAGGCCTTACAATGATACTCGATGCATCTCCTTCTAATTAAATATGCTTTTGAAATATTAACAATTAATCAACTTTTTTCTAGTAGTAAAAAGTGGTAGAAAAACACAGATTTATTATTAAGAAGATGTTGATTTTTTATTGATTTTATTTTTACATTGACAACTACTTATTTTGAGATAAGAAAATCATTTCTGTTGATTTAGCAGGTTTTCCCATTTACCACAAAATAACGACGGAAGAATTATACACAAGAACCCTCGAAGGCAATGAGAAGACAGAAATGTCATGGAACTTTCATAGGCTGCTGGCAAAGTATGTGCGCTTTCAGACTTTCTTTAGAAAGAAAGTCAAACAAATCTGGACCGATCTACTTTATTTAATTTAAAATTCGTTTACCCTTGAATGGTTTGCATCAGTAGCTGTTGCCTTGCTGGCAACTATTGTACACCGTACGGTAAGTTAAAAAACCGTTTCAGTTGGGTGCTGGGCGGGTAATCTCTCCATATCCCATTGTGCCGTAGAAGTTCCAAGTGAGAAATGAGGCTATAGGGATCCTACTCTAATTGGATAGGTTTAAGGTGGTGAATAATGGGCCATAAGGTAGTTTTTAAATAATAATTTCTAAAACCTATTTTTATAAGATATGTTACAAGTAGAAGTGTGTAAGTTGATTAAACGGGTTAATTTAGTTAGGTCCACTTTGACCTCAAGGTTAAATTGATTGATCTTATTTGGCTCACTTTTTTAATAAACGAAAAAATCTTTGTTTAACTTGTTTAAAAAAATAGTTAAACCGAGTCGATCCGTAGAGCAAAGGAGTAAATGTGTTAAACAAATCAACCTATTCACTTTAACTTAAGGGTTAAACAAGTTAGGCTTATTTAGTCTACTTTTTAAATATATAAAAGAACTTTAGTCTAAACCATTTTAAAAAGCAAGTTAAACGGGCTGGCCTACGAGCTAAAGCCCATTTGTACACCTTTAGATACGAGTATAAAGTTAGAATAACCTATACTTATCCTAGAACCCATACTCTAATGTATACAAGGTATAGATTCTAGCATATCATATACCCACCTTGTAAGTTGTAAGAGTAATTAAATATATTAATAAACAAAAGAATTAATACTATTACATTTTGTTTTCAACCTTAAACAAAGCCAAATTTATAATAAGAGGTTAAGACTACTCGTTAATTACATCTACCATTTAGTCCCTCCCTTTTTATTTTCTTTTCTTTAAGAAATGCCCTCTCCTATTTTACTATCTCATTTTTTCCCTTCATTCTTCCTATTTTATTAACACTAGTCTAGTAATATCTTAAAAACATTTTAGTTATTAGTTTATCATCCAATATCTTTTATTGGAGTTACTTAGCACATTATTTTTATATTTTCTATATAACAATCTTATGATTTGATAAAAATTTGATTTTGATGATTAAAAAAAAGGGTAATATATTATATATATATATATATTATATAATAAGCATGACCAAATCTAATACGCAAACATTTCTAATGGTACTATTCTTTAGTTTGCCTACCAAAGTTTCATATTATCCCAATTTAAAATGTATTATAAATCTAAGAACCTTACAAATTATTACTGATTAGTTCGGTAGTAGTATAGTTATAAGTTTAATATTGATAATGTATTTAACATAATTTTTCGAAGAAAGATAATATATATATATCATATACCTTGTAAATGTAATAGGGCATAAAGTGGTTTCAAGGTATCGCATGATAGGTTTCGAGTACAAATATTTAAAAACTTATACTTACATGATAGAGTACAGATCAAGCCTCATACCATATCCACAATGTACCTACTTACCCTTAATTAATTGTACAGTTATGATTTGTGTTGATGGGTGATTTTCGTTCTGGTACATAAATAGCTGAAATATAAGAAAATGGCTCTGGGGAGCGCTAGAGGGTGCTCTGGCGCGACCACTCCGATGTTTAAATTAGTTCTTTTGTCATGTAGAGAGAGATATTAAGTAGTTATTGTGTTGAGTGAATGGAAGAGAGAGATATCAAGTAGTATTGGTGTTGAGCGACTGGAAGAGAGCGTCCCCTTACCTAGGGTCTTGGCTGATATTTGTAGCGAGTCTATGGAGATTGTCCCTAGACTAGGTCAATGGACTGGGCTTAGAAGTTGGGTTAACTAATATAGGCCCATATAATAATTATCTAAAAATGCTTATCAACACTTATCATCTACTCTCTTTGGTGATAAAGTTGGAAAAGAGAGTATTTAGAGAAGTTGATTTGGTGGAGATTTCTGGAAAAATTTGGAATCCTAGCCTAAACAAGCTAGAGTGCTTAAAGAAGTAGAGGCTAGAGTGCTCGAAAAAGCAAAAGCTCAAAGAGGTGAAAAGTAGGAGTAGCCAGAGCGCTCGAGGTGGCGAAGGCTTAAAGAGATAAGAGTGCTTGAAGAGATGAAGGCCTAAAGAGACCGAAGTACCTAAATAGGCGGAAGCCTAACGAAGTCAATACGCCTGAAGAGGCAAAAGTTTAACGAAGCCAATGAAGAACACTAGGCTAAACTTAAGACGGTGGGGGGATGAATTGACTTTTAAGGACAAATTGTAATTCTTTTTCGATATAAACAATTAAATGCAATAATAAGAGTAATAATAAAACAATAATAAGTGCAGAAATTAAAAGAGATAAAGATAAAGAAGATCAAGCCTGTATATGATATGGAGTTTAGACCGCCCCCTAGTCTCCATGGATACACAATGCCTCTAACCAAGGACTTCACACCACTTTATTGATTTCTTAATCCAAGCTCCAAGAGCTACATAAACACAAACTTGATTACACAAGTTTCACACTCACAACTCTCAATATAAATCATAATCTTAACTCACAACACAAAACTCAATCTCAAGAATTATTGATATAGTGCTTTTAACTCTCAATACTTTGCAACTAATAGCTCGCAACCACTATACTTTAAATCTCTCTAAATGTCACCTGAAAATTCTTCTCATATACAACAAACAAATACTGTTTGCATTTTAACTTCAAGATAATTTGATTACTACTTAAAAGATTAAATTTCTTGTAGAGATAATTGATATATCTAATCATTAAGCAAACTAATTGATCTTATTCAATTATCTCAATATAATCAACTAATACTTAATTTAATCATCCACTTGTTTTGTTCTCTTCAAACACAATATGTTTAGATATACACATTTTGTTTTGTTCTCATCAAAATAAAATAATAAACCTTAAGTTTAATAGCTGATACACTTGAAGAGATGAAGGCCTAAAGAGGCTGAAGCGCCTGAATAGGCGGAAGCCTAATGAAGCTGATACGCCTGAAGAGGCGAGAACGCTCGAAGAGGCAGAAGTGCCTTGATATGCCTGAAGAGGCGAATAGTGGCCGAAGAGGTAAAGAGTGGCCGAAGAGGCGAATAATGGCCGAAGAGGTAAAGAGTAGCTGAAGAGGTGAATGCCTAACAAGGCTGATATGCTTGAAGAGGCGGAAACGCCTAGAGAGGTGGGGAAAGCATGAAGGTCGCCCAAGTTGAGCATGACTTATGCTAAGTCATAAAATAGGTTGACTAGCCTCTGGTCCGCTAAAGCATAGGACTTAAGAATTAACGCTTTGTGATTTGCTCGTCACCAGTAGCACGTAGGGCTTAGAGTTATTTAAGAGTAACTCGTTAGCAAGTTATACTTTGCGTAGGCTAAAAATTGAGGGTATTTCTTTAACCCAAATCCCATCTTTGAACTCTCATTAGAGCATCACATAGATAAATAATATATTATGCATGAATCCAGTGTAAACATCATTAATTGATTAATGTGTAGTATAACATAAAGCAATATAAAAAATAAATAAATAATTGAATGATTCATAAATAATAATAGAGAGGTTTTACTCATCTTCCATCAATGTGAATTGATGCGTAAGTGGGGATCTTAAAGTCAGGTGAACTCATTTTGGCCCATAAAATTCATATGAAATGGTCCTTACGTATGATATGGATAAGTTTTCCATCAGCTTATATTAGAATTTACAATAAGCATCCTCGAGCTTGTCAAGCTTAGTAGGTACTTACTCGGCTTTTGAAGTTGTTCATCAATCATTCAACGAGGCTTGAGCCACATTGTTCCTTTTCTCTTTACACTCTGTTTTTAGTTGCTATAGTCCACTTGAAAAGTGAAGTCTCGACATATAGTATGCATATGGATTGCTCGGCTATAAAAGGTCGAGGCATTTTGAATGTTAACCAAATTTTCAAAAGCTTGAAAGCTTGAAACATGCTGACTAAATGGTTCTTTTTACTTGTCTGGCAAAAGGGAAGCTCTCTCGTTATGGATTCATAAACCTTGCAATTTGCTTAGCTAAGCAGCCAATAAGGTAGTGGTGCTAGAAACTGGACAAGAAGTCCCCTTTATATGCTTATTGTCATGAAGCTTCACCTTTGATGTCAGGTCTTCATTGCTTTTTGTTGAACCAAATTGGTTAAGGTTCTTCTTTGTTACACATTTTGCATCCCTATTACTGAGTTGAAATTCTTTTGCTTGTTCCAATCCTTTTATCAAGATCTTGGAATTTAGTATATCTTTTCTAGCCATTATATGTTGCTTCATACTATTGCACTGACATGCCAAACACCTTTTCTTAAAGTTGTTAGGTTCAGTCATTCGGCATCTTGGCATTTATTGCCATTCGATGTTTTACTCGATACTCATTGTGCGGCTTAGTTGCAAGCCTCATAGTGGATGTACTTGGCAAGCTTGGAGTAGCTCAACCTCCGCTTTGCTTTGATCTCTTATAGGTAGTTGTTGTATAGAACAGCTTGATCGTAGTTGCTGTTAAAGCTTAGTAAAGAAAAGAGCTTGACCTTTTTACTTGGTATTTGTAGTACTTGGCTTGTAAGAAAATCGACCTTTACTTTGCCAAGATTGTGTTTATTCAGCATTCGTTGTCTCGGAGCATGAGTAGTTGTTATGCTAAAGTGCTCGGCATGGATTTGGATAAACTAAACTTAGCACTTGGTACAAAACCAGGATAAAATTGCACTTAGCATCTTGGCCATTCGGCATAATACTTCAAGCTTTGAACTCGATACTCAATGAGTTGATCTTGAAGTTTAGCATTCGAAATTCACTACGAAGATTGGAAATGTCACTTTTAGATTGATTGGATCATTATAGTGGTAACAAGGCTTAAATCTAGTTAGGTAGCTTGGTGACTTGATGAGTCGAAGGATCGGTTTCTCATCATCTCGGCATGTCAGCAACACTTGCTCAATATATTAAATGTGACTTGGAGCTGCATTGAGGTTACTCGGCCATGGGGGACTACTTAGAATTTGGAAGTTCTTAGCACCTTGGAGTACCTTGGACATGATTGGCCTTTTAGCCATTCGGCACAAAACTTGATTCGCAAGGAGTTCATTTTGAATCGGTGCTCTTCGCCATTCAGTAGATTGCGACTTGTAGGCCGAAAGAAGAAAAACTCAGCATTAGAAGTCCAAACACAGATTGCATGAGCGATTATAAGTGGAACGATGTACCAAACCATTTTTTTGGGACAACCAATTCTTCGGAAAACATAGATTTAGCATAGTATAGTTCCATGGCTACTCAGAAAAAGGAGATCAATATGGATTGTCATATGCGAGTTGAACTTAGCATTAAATGAAATCACATTGATCTATGCATAGGATAAATGTGTTCATGCGTGGTATTGAAGGACATAAATTTTCTTCGACCAAAACAAAATACCCACTTTATACAATTAGAAAAATTAAGCAATGCACAGTTACCATCACGAATCTGGTGACAACGGTTATGAACTAAGAGAACATAATGTTGCTGTTATCCAAATTTGTGAACTTACTCGAAAGTGACATTTGCAAACCAGATGATGGATGAAACCACAACGTTTACACTTTTTGAAGAAGAAAACCACCATGTTTGTCTTCTTTGAGCCTCGTAAATTTCCAAGACTCATTACAGGATTTAGGGAAATCATTCATAAGATGAAATACTAGTCAATCGCATATTTTAGGAAAATCCTTTTAAAGTTGCGATAATCGCTCCTATAAACGGCGCTAATTGTTGAGGGATAATTCTCGTTTTGGTATACAAATACCTGCAATACGAGAAAATGGCTATAGGGGGCACTTGAGGGTGCTCCGGCATAGCTACTCCGATGCCTAAGTTAGTTCCTTCATCATGTAGAGAGAGATATTAAGTAGTTATCGTGTTGAGCAAATGGAAGAGAGAGATATCAAGTAGTTATAATATTGAGCGAATGGAAGAGAATGTCCCCTTACCTAGCGTCTTAGCTGGTATTTGTAACGAGTTTATGGAGATTGTCCCTGGACTGGGCTTAGAAGTTAGGTCGACTAATATTGACTTATATAATAATTATCCAAAAATACCTATTAACAATTTGCATTAAACTTCCTTTTTTTTTTTTAAAGATAACACGTTAAATCATCAAAATATAGGTGACTTCTCCTTGTTAAAAATAATAAAATAATGAATAAATAAAATGCTAAGATTCAAGAAAAAAATTACATAAAGTCAGTAAAAAGAAGAAGAAGAAGAAGAAGAAGAAGAAGAAGAAGAGAGAACTTACATTTGTATTTTCTCATTTTTTATAATTTTTATCAAGGGTAAAATGATAAAGTATTAGGGGAACGTATCACATCATAATATATAGTTTTAAAAATTCTTTCTATTTTTATATTCCATCTTTGTTGAGTTGAAAATTTCATTTTCCCTTTTTCCTAATCTAATTTATACTAAGTGTAGCTATTTAGTGTAACTTCCTTGATTGGATTAGGAAAAAGCTTAAGTTTAAAAATGTTTTAAAACATAGAGTCATTACTTGATAGAGTCAAGAAGATGGGTGCATAGGCTTTAATTTTGGGTACTTGTTTGTGGTTTTTTTTTTTCTAAAAAGGAAATTTAAAAAAAAAAAAGAAGGAAACTAAAGAACATGGGCTCGGGTGTTAGCCTATTAAAACCCAATATGGTTGCTATAAAAAGATCCATAAAATAAGTAAGCAGGCATTTAATTTTTTATAAGTTTTTCTTTTTCAAAATAAAATTGGGTTATCAATAGGGAAAATTATTTTTTGTATTTTTTAGGACCATCGAAGTACTTACTTACCTATTAGTTAAGATTAGGCCCATCTAGTTCAAATGGTATTTTATAAAATTCTAATGGGTTAGTTAATTTTATTTATGAAAATATTTCACTTTAAGTATTTACGAGTTAATTAATTAAAACAAGCATCTTTTTTGTCCAATTAAAAACGAAAAACCTAGGAATCTTTAATTTTGAAAATACACCTATTAGATTTTTTTTATTTATCAAATATGTTTTTCTAAGGTGACAAAGCATTTTTATGAAAACTCCTTTTTATTTCGAAAAGAAACTTATAACAATCAAATACACATAAGCTAAACACATAACATATGAATTATATTATAATGAAGTCAATCATACAAAATACAAATTATTCGAGAAATCATATAAGAATAAAATACATCAATACAATATCATACATTTACAAAAGGAACATGACTTAGCAAATTTTATGTATTGTACAACTTTCTCATATACAAGTTAGTTACAAATTATCATGGCATGCTTGACAACTTTTAATTATATAATTACCTAATTATTTATAAAAACAACTTTGTTATTTTTTTGAAGAAAACTTTTGAATCAAACTGTCATCCGAATCACATTTTAAAAAAGACAATTTAATTCAAAACTTAACATATATGAACTAACACTTGCCTTTACATATTCAATATCATATAAGCCTTAAACTACAGATCATATAAATAAGAATTATAATGAATATTTTATAACTTATTCATCAAATAATCTAATACAATAAGATTAAAATTTCTTTTAATCAAAATAAAATATTTGATAAGATTCTAACAAGAACAAACACTTATTTCATATAAAATTAACATAAAAAGACCATCAAACCATTTATTTTCACACAAACACAACATTATACAATCAATAAATATAATGATAATTTCACAAACTAGATATCAAATTATCTATTTTAACATATATAACAAGATCACAAGAATTATTTGTACAAATTATGCATTAAATTTCATTTAAAAAAAAAACACAAGAACACCTAAGAAAATTCAAAGGTTTGAATACTTACCTCGTGCAATTACGAACCAGAGGCCGGTTTAGATGGTGTTTAGGTGGTTTCCAAAAAGGTGATGGCATTTCTCAATTCTTAACTTCCCAATCTTCGAAACCCCTATACCAATTTCAAAAAACTTCATGCTTCACTCCCCCAATTTCTTTAAAGAAACTCAAAAATTTTCCAGTAAAATGCTAAACTAATTTTCGAAGTGAGAGTATGAGGAATTCTCTCAATTTAATTGATAATTTTTGTAATTGTCTTAGAATGAGTAGTAGAAGGTCTTATTTATAGATGACCTTTAATGAGAGGTAAGGTAGAAGGAATGATGGCCACTTCATGCGCACATGTGCGTTGCAAAATAAAAAGGGCATGTGAGGCGTTGAGATTTCCTTTTTTTTTTTTTTTGTTGCTGGTTGATACGTGGTACATTGATGTGTAGCCACATGAAACTAACTCACAACCATGTGGTTGATTGATAGCAACTTTTCTTTTTTCTTTTTTCTTTTTTCAAATCTTTTAATCTTAATAATTTTTGTGCTTTTCTTTTTTCTTCTTCTCTCTCTCTCTCTCTCTCTCACTTTTTTTTGTTCTTTTTATTATTTCCTTCTTTCTTTTTCTTCTTCATTGTTGTTTTTTCATCTTTGTCATTTTCTCTTGTTTTTTCTTCCTTTGATTTTTCTTTATTCTTATTCAGCTTAATTTTTCACCCTTTGAGCCTTATCAAATTTTTGGGATTGCCTCCAAACATCTTTTTAAATGAGAATAGACAAAAATGAGGTATTTACATCTACCTCTCCTTATAGTGAAGTTTGGTAAAGATTTTATCATAAACATAATAAATGACTACACATTTTTTCCCTTTGATAATTTAAGCTTTAGAGGAGTGCTAGCCTATTGACAGGTTTGGGCTTAAGAAGGTATTAGCTTATTGACGAGTTTAGACTTAAGATGGTGCTTACTTACTAACAGGTTTGGACTTAAGATAGTGTCAGCCTACAAATAAGTTTAGGCTTAATATGGTGCTAACCTTCAACAAGTTCGAGCTTGAGAAGGTGATTAATAGGATTTACATCTTTTTAAACACCCTGTAAGATCTATGTTTTTTGTGAACACTCTATGGGATTTATTTTTTTAGTAAAGCACCTTATGGGTTTTATGTCTTCTTGTATTTGAACAAGTTATCTTTAGTTGAGCATTCTTATGGGAGAAGTAGTGCTCTAAGAGTAGGCCAATTAAGGATATTCTTTGAAAGGAACATTACTTTAATGATTAGGTTGTCTGGGATTTTTCAAAAAGGGATACTGCCTTATGAGCAGGCTATTCCAGATTTTTTTCAAAATGGATAATGCCCTATGAACAGGCGATTTGGGATTTTTTTTTTTAAAAATGGACAGCACCCTATGAGCAAGTCATCTAAGACTTCTAAAGGGTAAATAGCATTTTACTAAGCCAATGGTCCCAAAATTTTTTAAAAGGGTGAACAACACTTTATCAAGCTAGTGGTCTAAGAATTTTCAAAAGGGTGGATAGTTTTCTACCAGGATGGTGGTCTTGAGGTTTTTCAAAAGGGCAGACAATGCTTTATCGATGTGAGACCCTAACTATTTGATATCAATATGAGTTAGGACATTCGGTACAATTTAGGGGTTTCGAAAAATCTTCTCTATATTGAGTCAAATTTCTATATGAGGTTACAAAAATTAGAAGAAGAGTACTAGCAAGGTTAATTTTTCAAAATAAAGTATATAGAATATTTAATTTCAATAAAATGTATTTTCATCGAGATTACTCGATAATTATTGAAAATTCAAAATTTGAGTTCTGAAATTTAATGAGACTCTAGAGGTAAATTATTTGACTTATAAAATTAATATTTTAAAGTCAAATAGCATGTAGTGTAATTGTATAACCATACAATACACATTATATGTACTTGATATGTATATATATATTAATACAATAAACTAAATAATAGCTACAAATGTATTAAATTACTAAAAAATTATAAAAATAAGCAACTAACTTGTAATTTCTACAATGATGCGTGACACTTAGCTATGAATCAAGAAACACATTAGGATGAGTTGTCCATAAGATATTATACTTAATTAACTAATATTATAACTAGTTAACTTGAAATCTTGACACTTGGACTTGATTTTCTTTTTCCACCAACCGGAGCTCTATAAAAGGACATCTAAGGTGAGTTTGGAGTCATTTTGGAAGATAGAAAAAAGGGAAACACTCTAGGAAAAGGGAATTTTAGTATTTAAATAGAAAATAGGAAAAAACTAGAAAATATAGGGGAAATAAGGTTCTTGTAGTTACAAGCAACCTAACACAGAGTGACTTTAGACTTAAGCTTTTGATAGTTAGAGATGCTTGGTCGAAACACCTAGATGGCTAGAAAGTTGTCTACTAGTGAGTCCAAAACTTGTCCTTAGTTTTTATTTATTTATTAAAAATGTCATATTAATTTAGAAAGTTATGAAAAATTGTTTTTTGGGGTTATTGTATACATACTTTCATGTAATAGTTTTATTTTGTTGAAATATTGATGATTTATAATACATGCTTAAGAAAATGCCTTGTTCCAATGAATCTTAAAATAATTTTTCAAAATATTAAATAATGCTGTTTTGAGTCAAAAAATTTTGTGTAACATACTTATATAATGTGAAATTGTGGTATCAAGAATTTTCGAAAATCTCTATATTTACTATTTATTATAATTTATTTTGATTAAGTTAGGAGTTTTCAAAATTAGAGAAAATCAATAATCTTTGAGTCAATTTTTGAATAAAATCAATATGTGAGAATTTTTTGTTGATCTTGATGTTGACATAAGTATTATACTATGTTCCTCAGGTTAAGTATGGAAATTTATCTATTTCACAGTAATATTTAGTAGATTGGAGCAAAAATTGCATTTTCAAAAAAATCTATATAATATGATAATTTGATATTTCTCATTATCAGAACTTAAAGAATGAAATTTTGTGAGTTTAAGGTATTTTTTGTCAAATTAATTGGTTACATGTACAGGCTATTAAGTAATTTCTCTCTGTGTACTTAAATTTTGAGTAATATAGTAATTAGGTATTTTGTAATAATGCTACAATTGTGAAAGTAATACTAGAAAACCTTATTTTGATATATATATATATATATATATATATATATTCCTTACTAATCTTAATTTGGTATGTGTAGTAAGGAGTAGGAACATTATAAGTACAGTAACGAGACATAATTAGAGGATAAATTAGTGGACATATCAGAGGATATGGCTATGAATCTTGTTTGGACTATTGTGATGTATTGTTTATTGTTGATGTAGTGCTCATTGAATGTCATGTTAACTTAGAGAGGAAAGTGAGAACTAATATTATTTTCTAGGTGTTCACCTAAGTGAACCCTTAGATAATAGATTTTGATAGGAAGAGAATGGAAACTAAACTTAGATATCTAGACTGAATATAACTTAAAGTTGGATGTAGTCATAGTTGTTAAAACTGCAATTTTACTCATGACATTATATGAGTTTACAATTTTAGGAAGCTCTTCTGAGTTAACTCGTGTATAAACTCTTTTTTCATGTAAAAACTTACGTTTTTAACTGAATTTATATGTAAACTCAATAGAAACTTACGTTTTTTATCGAGTTTAACAATTCTACTTATATGAGTTGAATGGACTAAAAAATAAAAAAATATAATTAAACTTTTACAAATCATCAATTATCAAGGAATTACATCATTTTTCCTATCATTTTTTTATTTTTTTTTCTCTTTTTCTCTCTCCTAATCCATTGTTTTATATTTATAGCCTTCATCTAGGTTTCAGCTCCAATAGCAAAGATTATAATAAAAACTATATAATTCAGTTTATACTATTAGTAATTTGAAATGAATTGAAATATTTAGTTATCTTTAGTTCATTGTTTTTCTTTAAAAGAATATAATAGAAAAAGTTTAGTTTCTACTTTGTTTGTCATTCTTCCATATATGTTTAATTATATATTACTAAGAACTTTTTATGAAAATAGAGCTTAATCTATTCATGTCTATATTTTCATTATGTATTTTAAGTTTTAAATAATTATTATGAGTATCTTTATAGTTTTTTAAAGTATTTTATATAGGTTATAGAAACTTACGTTTTTATGTTTTGATTTTATGTTTCGATTCTACTAACCCTTTAATGATTCTATATTGAGTTGTGAGTTTGATAACCTTGGATTTGTTGAATAATATACTTGGTAATTGTTGCATACATAGCATGGTACGGCACAACACAGTACAGCACAGCACAACACGGCACAAAAAGAGACTTGTGGATCGAGATTTTCGAAATAAGAAGTTTTTGATAATTAAGAAAACATTGGTTTTCTAAACTTGGTTTTGAAAGCATAGACCTGAATTACTTGAGCAACCTGACTACTCTTTGTAGTCTAAATTAGTAGCATTAGTGTTAGGGGTTCTACTCCTAGACTGCTCCTTGTGGTCCCTAAGTTCCTAGACATTGTATCTAGATGCCTAAGTGTGTCAACTAACTGGAAGTGTGAGCTAAGTAAAATTAGGATATTGGTATTGATGCATGCCACGTACATGAGTATAGTATAATGCATTACTAGCATGAAATACTTAGCTTGGTTAATATATAAATTAAATCTGAGTTGGTTGCTTATGTATGTGTTATGATTTATGGTTTCTGCCTTTATTATGTTGTTTACAATCTACTCTTACTTAGCTTTAGAAGCTTAGGAGATAAAATGTTTTATCCTTAGCTTAATTAAGAACTTGGGAGGGCCCAACACTAGAGCATTAGTCGGAGTTAGCATCTTTCAAAAGGAACTTGTACTAAGCTTGAAGTTTGCTACTATGAAATGGAAATGAAAAAGAAGTTCATGTTTTGTAGAAGTAAATAGTGAAGTGTATATATAAGTTGTAAACCAAGTCTAAGTTAAACTTCGATGTAGCATCCTTTTGTCATATAAACGAAGTTATCTTTCATTATGTAAGTAGGCTAAGACTTGAGTTGTTGCGATTAATGTTATGTTGGGATGTGACAATCGAGCTAGTGATCCTAAAATTTTTCAAAAGGATAGATAGCACTTTATTGAGCTAGCAGTCTTAGAATTTTTCAAAAGGATGAACAACCCTTTACTAAGTTGGGGGTCTTAAAATTTTTCAAAAGAGTGGATAGCACTCTATTAAACCGGCAGTCTTGAAGTTTTCTAAAGGAGTGGACATTCTACTAACAAGGCAATCTAAAGGTTTTCAAAGGATTGATTTTAAGAAGTTTGGATATCTAGAATGGGCTTAAACTTATTCTACCTAATCAAGACTTCTCAAGAGCTGCTGTTTTGAATGGAAAAAGAGTACTTAACAAACTCTTATTTTGAATGGGTTTTCCTGGAAGCTATTTTGGATAGAAGCAAAAGGA
Source organism: Lumnitzera littorea (assembly GCA_024138015.1). Taxonomy (NCBI): domain Eukaryota; kingdom Viridiplantae; phylum Streptophyta; class Magnoliopsida; order Myrtales; family Combretaceae; genus Lumnitzera; species Lumnitzera littorea. Next base: position 74,895,942 of record JAMXBB010000002.1, on the reverse strand, counting down.
GGAATTTTATGGGTTACTGTTTTGAATTGATGGAGTTCCTTGATTTAGCTATTAGGGAGAGAGAAGACTTTTAGAGCTATGATCAAACTTGTACGGATGGGTTAATCACTATCTTGAATTGATGGATTTGATCACCATCTTAGATTGATGGTTTTAGGTCAATAGTGAAAACATGGAGGATAGACAAAACTAGCCACTAAGGCAAACATCTAAGAATGAAGAAGACATGATTAGAGGATATTAACAAAGACTTAGCCTTCAAGGCTAAAAGGGCTTGGATTGAATTGTTTAAAACCTAGTTACTAAGGTTGACTAGAGAAGGAGAAGACTTTTTTGAAGGTAGTTAGCTGCCTGAATTAAGCCTATAAGAAAACCCTAAATTCTCAGGTCTAAGAGACGTAAGAATGAAAGGTTCCTTAAACATAAAATTATTTTGAATTTTTTAATATATTTTTTAATTATATAAGAAACGATTCATTTTATGAAAATTAGGGTTGTAGCCCTTATTATAAAAAACTAGAAAAACAAAATTATTATTATTATTATTATTATCATTATTTTAGATTGTTAATAAGTTAGAGGGGCTTGCAAGCATTGAAGATTGCTAATAGGTAATAGGCTTGCCTTACTGCTTGATAGTTATTTGCTTTCTTTCATGCATTATCTAAAGCTTGAGCTTAGACTAAGGGTAATTAGGTTAGATTGCCTTATTGGGTTACCTATCATTATGTCTTTAAATTTCCTAGAGCTTTACTATGGCTTCTTTTGATAAGATTCTTCTGTATGTCACTTTTGTTAGACTTCTGATGCAATTGACCTTGATCTTCAACATGGGCAAATGACCTATGTTTATTAATAGGGGAACATTAGTAAAATTTGACTCTTCAAAGCTTCTTGTCTTAGATTAGGTATCCCACTTATTGAATTATTTAGTCTAAGTAGGTTTCCTTACTCTGTCGATTCAGATTTCACTCTTAACTTTAGATTTCAAAAATTACGCTCCATCTTGCAAGTGATACGCCTTGGTCAACTAGCTAAGTCCTTTTTGGACATGTAATTCAATATAGCCATTGGTTAGTGGTTTCAAAAGGGATTAATGAATGGGCATACTTTGAAGGAATTACTTACTCAACTCGGGTTTATAAGTCAATAACCCTTGGTAGAAACTAAAGAGGGCTTATTGGGGTTTCAGAAGTAATCTTTAGCCTTAGATAATCCAATCCTTTAATAGGAAAAGTGGCTTGAGGGTCATGTTGTGGGAGGCCCATGAATTAGGAATGGCATGGCTTTGAGCTTTGAGGTGTAAGTTTTGTTTTCTTAATTGTGCTTGAACTTCTTTAGGCTTTAAAAGATGCCTTGAGATTCTTTCACTTTCTAGCACTCCTTCTAAGCTTATCTCTCTTTCCTTCTTGTTGCTTTCTTTTACAAAGGGAAATACATCATTGATACCCCATTTTTCTTTTTTCTCTTTGTTTCTTTTTTTGTTCTCCTTTTTCCTCTCTTCTCTTCTTCCGCCCCCATCCCCCCCTCCCCTTCCTTCTTCTTTTTTTGATATCCTTTTGGTGTATTTATCATTGATTTTCATTTTTCTCCTAATTCATTCCTCTTTCTCGTGGGCTCCTTTTTGTGAGCTTTTGATGGAGTGGGGGTGCTTACTTCTTTCCACTTCTTAGATCACTTACAACTTAAAGTATGTATTATCAATGGCAATGATTACTCACAATTAATGCAACTAAGGTAAGCATAAATTAATTTACCCTTTTTCTCTTAATTAACGACCTTAACTTCCCAATCGCCCTAGTATGAGGTGGTTCTTGATAAGGTTAATTTTGAGAAATACTTTGTTAAAAGGCTCAAATTGACTAACAAAGGATATTATTTTATGTTTGGAGTAATGAATAGAGTGCCTATGGTCATTTCAACCAGTGTATCAAGTTCAAGACATATCTCCTTTAAGGAATGAGTATCAATTCCTCACATTGATATCGTTTAATTATCAAGTATGTTTAGGGTTAGTGTTTAGGACTCGGCTTGTCTCTTTTCAACTTAAAATTTTCAATTAATGGGATACCTTTAATTAAGTAGAAAATTTTAACTGCTAATGCTCTCTGTTTGCCCCAAACCTGGTTAGTTAGAGCTAATTCCTTACCGTACTTATGTTGGGATTATTCTTTTTATCTCGAAAAAATGCCTACTTTTAATTATGCCTTTATTATATGCTTATGTGCCCTTAGTTTTCATGTTAAATTATTTTCCAAAATTTGATGAATAGAAACAAAGTTTGCTTGTAATGGATTTATTTCTAAAACCAAGAGAAATCTAAGATTATATTTATTCAACATTGTTTGACATTAATCTTTAGTAAATAACTATCTTGGAAAAAAGGAACATGTAGAAAGCAAGGCTTCCTAAGGGTCACTTCCTTGAATTCTGGCTTTTCTTGTTATGCCTCAGCTAGTGATCTATCCTATCCATCATATTAATAAATGCCCTTACATGATATAGTATCATTGGTCTCTACCTGATTGAGCTTCGCATTAATTAAGTCTTAGACTTTATTCTTCAATCTCCAACAATTGTCTATAGCATAACCTTCATAGCCCATGTGACAATAGGGTCATATTTTTAAGGTCTGTAATTTGGCGGTAGAGCTTCAAGATGATGTAAAATTTGTCTCCTTAACTGTTTGAAGACAACAGGGATTGAGATATGGGTGAACTTCCTTTTGGGTATCTTTAGACCTTTCTTATTTTATGTGAGTTAGGCTTGAGGCATGGGCATTGCAGTTAAGTTCTTAGGGGTCACAACATTTACGATTGCTTTTAGGCTCGATGATGTTGCTCTTGTTACTACTATCCTTCCAATTCTAATAGCCTCTTCAATGTAATTAAGGTTTTGATGAACATGTCAACCAAATCTTTCTCTTGTAAGTCAAGCTACTACGATTATCCATCTTTGTGCATATTCCCTAAAGTTCTTAGTCAATTTCATGGACATTTGACATAAATTTGTCAAGGAAGGGGCCATTTCTACATTAAACTAGTACTGTTTATAAAAGGCTGGGGTAAGCTTCTCCTAGATATCAAATTTGACTAGATCTAATTGGGTGTACCACATCAGTGCTTGAACTAGTAAGGCTATCTTGAGAAGTATTGATTATAGGCCAGTCATTTTTAGTAGATTGGGCTTTCTTTTGGACATAAAGTCTCATATGTAGCAGCGAGCACTCAGTTCCATCATACTTCTTAAAGTTAGGCACCTTAAATTTTTTAAGGAAAATCTTCCTCCAAATAATGTGGCAAATGTAGAAGGCCCATCTTTCTCAGCTTATTAATTGCCTTAAGGGCTTTGAATTTGTCCTTGAGTTTCTCTATGAGCCTTTCCTCTATGCCTTCCTCAAGTTCCTTTTGCAAGTTTCCCGTGCATGGTCCTTTAAGCCATTTCTTCTCTAGCCTATCCTCAAGTTAGATATCAAGTCGATTAAGCTATTGTGCCTTGCTTATATTAGAAGTCTAGAATTGTTCCTTAACTTAGTGCATGGTTTGCTCTAAGGAAGCAATCTTTTTGGCACCAATGGCTTCAATCATTAAACAATAAGTTGGGCCAAACCACTCAAAAGCTTTTTCCAAAGCCTTGCAAGAATCCCTTTCTTGTTAACAAAATCCATTTTTCATTAATTCTTTTTCTTTTTATTTTCTATCCTTTCCTTTAACTTGTCTTTTTCATGTGTTTACTTTTCTCTCTCTCCTCTTCTTCTTCTTTCTTTTTTTTTTTTTCTTTTTTTCTTTTCAAGTTGGAGGAAGTTTTGATGGGAAAATGTTTATTTATTTGACTACTACAAAAGAATAGCCTAAGGATTATGAGTACTAACAATTTTAGAAGGATATTAATCTGAAAAGCTTTACAAAGTAAGGAAGTGGAAGACAAAATAAGGTACATGAAATGTAAAGATGCAAAATGTGTGGCACACAGATGCAAAATGCATCCAAGTATTAGGCAATGATGTGGCAAAATTGATATCTTATTGATATCGGCAACTCTTCAAGTTTCTTATTACATCAAGAAGTCTTTAACTACAAAAGTCATAAATATCTCTAAATCTTACTAGGACATCTCTTCTCTTCCTCTAACTCTTGGATTCGCTTTTAGGCTTGAGCCAGCTCACTTGTAAAGTGTCTCTTTCTTATTGAACTTGTTGAAGTTGGGTCTAAACATCATGATGATGGATCTCCATTAGGGCTTATCCTAAGACCATATAGGCTTACATTTCTTTATTAGGGTTTTCAAGAGTAGGTTAAAGTACGTTTGGAGCCTAGTATTGTATTTACCCCATATGGCACAGTTGATCAAGTATAAATTCTAGAATGGCCTTCATAATTCCTAACTTCCTCGTTTAATTTCTTAACATCATTTATGGGCTGGGTTTCATGAGTTCCCATAGTTCTTAGATGTGTTGGAGATTCGTAATGTCTTGGTCTTAGTAGTCCAAGGTTTCTTTATCTAGTGAGTGTCGATAAGCAATATCCTATATTGGGCTTAGTTAGCGAACAACATAAGTTAGAAAATATCTCGTGCACCTAGTGATTTTAATAAGTGGTATGTCAGCATAACTTTTGCAACCTAGAATGGCTCGATCACAATAATTCCATTTCGTAATCCATTGGATTTCCTCCAGTTTGATATCCTTTAGTAATGCAAACCACTCTCATGCATGGTCTATTTTTGGTAACTCGATACGTTCAACAAAAGAGGTTATGATATCACAATGTTGAGAAGATGGGCCTTGCTTAAGATCATTCTTATAATGTTTTAAGTGACTAATGAACCAAATCGTCAGAAGAGGTATGCTGATATTAAACACTTGGCAACCTTTTTACTTTAGGGAGTCTGAGGATTTGATTTGTTCAGCTACCAAGGTCATTATGTAGGATTTCCCTCTCAAAAATTGGTCCATTAAGTCTACTAACTTGTACTAAATATACAATGTACCTATCAAGAATAGGTGGATTGCAAAGATAGTTGAGATATAGGGATGGATTCATTTTTGTTTCCAAGTTCTTTGATCGATACAATACTTAGGCTTATTGGAATTGTATACTAATGTGGGCTTAAACCAATCGATTAGGGTAGTAAGTTTGGTACTTTCTCCATTACATTTTTCTAAAGCTTCCTCCACCTTAGCTTGTTTAACTCTAAGGAAACTACAAAATGTATTAGTTGGCTTTGCTTCATTTTAAGGTATAAAGATACCATTTGATGGTAAAGGGGCCCCTAATAACTGAGCATACTCCTCTATGGTTGGGCTCAAATGGTGTGGGTTGGAACAAAATGTCTTCATCTCTGGATTTTAGCAATGAGCTAAACCCTAAATCAAGGTTAGATGGATCCTAACTTTAAGTAATGAATAGACTAGCCTAACCTTACTCTTGATGAACTCTTGATAAAGTGAATGATAGCAAGTGAACCATGATTGCAGAAATGGTTGGCCATTAAGGGGTTTGTAAATGTAGATTTCTCTAAAAGTAGAAACTAGGATGGTATTGGCCATGATATGTTACAATGAAGAAAAAATACGTTGGAAAAAAGAAAGACGAAACCTATACAATTGTGATCTAAATTACAAAGAAAATATATTACATTACAATTACAAGAAGGTATATACGAAGAAAACAAATACAACATGGCCTATCGGCAAGCCCATTTTGAGTTGCCAACAATTTTCTTTGTTTGCCACATAGTTGCCCTAATACTTGGTAATGATGTCATGAATGCAACTTAGGTGGATTCTAAAGGTTTTGAAGTTTCAAGGGCCTTACATGGATCATGAGCCAATTTGAAACTTAAGTGATGTTGGCCCACTTGGCCTTAAGTGGCGGTTACATTACTTTACTTAAGACTTACATAATGCCCTTCCCCTCTTAAGGTCCTAAGATGGTCGAAGTTCAACCACATCTAAACACACATCATGATCAAATTAAAATCCACTAAGGCCCATTAGGCTGCTTTCCTCTTATTTATTTATTTATTTTTGGTTTTTGTATCACTAGCACTTGTATTAGTATAACTGCTTATAAGAGGATGAAAAACCCAATAATGTACAAGACTATTATTTTCATTTATCATTACATTGCCTCATATTCATCTCTTTTTATGTAAAGAAATATTTCAAACTTCTATGGTTCATAAATATTTCACAATGTTGACCATACATATAATGCCTCTAAATTTTTAACGCAAAAACTACAACAGCTAATTCCAAATCATGAGTAGGGAAATTTCTATCTTGTGGCCTTAGCTACCGTAAAGCATACACAATTGCTTTTCCATTTTGCATGAGTACATAATCTAGACCATTGTGGGAGTCATCACTATAGATACTATATGACTCGTTAGGGTTTGTAAGGCTAACATTGGAGTCTTTACTAATCGATGCTTAATTTCTTGAAAACTCTTTTCACACTTATCATTCCATATGAACTTTACATTTTTCTGAGTCAAACGAGTCAAAGGTTTCACAATCTTAGAGAAATCCTTGATAAAGTAGTGACAATATCTTGCCATCCCTAAGGAGCTTTGTACCTCAGTAACTGGTAAGGGAAGAGGCCATGACGAAGGTCAGGAACTAGCTTAATAGGTTTTTGGGAGGAGCCAAAGTGTCTCTATTGCACATTCTTGGGCTTGGTGTCATTCGCAATTTGGCTTGCAAAACTCCTTAACCTAGACTATAGTGGGTGCAATTTCTCTAGTTTCACAATGAATTGGACAACATTGTGCAGATGGCATTTGATTTGTTACATTGCACTTAATAATTGTTTGAAAAATTTGCATGATGTTTGCTATGTATAGCGCTGATTCACTACCTCTTACTGAGCTGTGGTTTTCTCATCCCTTTACAGATCTTTATGCTGGTGAAGATGATTAGGAAAAGATGGATTGGGATCCAATGAAAGCTCTAGGCTTTGTGATATAAACTTGGAAATAGCTTTAGACTACAAGGTTAATGTTTTGTATCTATTGGGGTTCGATTTGAACCCATGCAACTTCTATACTTATAAGCTTTTAGTGTTTACTCTTTATCTACATATAAGGTATTAAACTATTTTCAAGTTATATTTGTTATACTTTTGTTGACTAATGTGCTTCAAAGCAATTAGGCTTGTGACGCCTTGTGTATGACATTCTATCTTTGCTTTCTAAAGTGGTTAGCTTCAATTATAGATTCTTGTACATGGGGGATTGTTACAACCTAATCAATTTGGGGCATGACAATTATCATGTGTATATGAAGATTAGTTCGTTCAAGGGATTCAAGTAGTTTGGACTACAAGGGAAATTAAGTCCTTGATATATTGGGCCATTTGAGATATTGGAAAGAGTTAGTAAAGCATCATACCAATTGGCTTTACCCTCGAAATTAGCCAACTATCATGATGTATTCCAAATTTCAATATTAAGGAAATTTGTTAAGGATTCAAATATGATTATCGAGTTGAAGCCAATAGAACTTAAGGAAAAGTTCTCATTTGAGGACAAGCCAACATGAATCCTCGATAATCGTACTCGAAAGTTAAAGAATAGGGGCCTAGAATACATGAAAGTATAATGGGCAACTAAAGGCTCAAAGGAAGCAACATAGGAACCAAAAGTAGCCATGCAAGAAAAATATCTATGGTTGATCGATAAAAGGTCAATTCCCTAATGAATAAACAATTTAGTTGATAATATGTGATTTTCTAGTGAAGTTTTGGGAACAAAACTTTTTTGAAGAAGGGTGGAGTATGAGCCCCAACACTTTGCTATGCCTAACATTAGCATAAAACAGTGGATTAGCTTGAATCTAGGCTCTGATACTACTTATGATTGTCACGCACCAAATTGATTAGGTTGTAACGATCCATCGTGTACAACAATCTATAACTGAAGCTAACCACTTTAGTAAGTAGGGATAGAATGTCATACATAAGTCATCACAAGCCTAACTACTTTGAAGCACACCAGTCAACAGAAGTGTAATAAATATAACTTGAAAATAGTTTAATACCTTATATGTAGATAAAGAGTAGACACTAAAAGCTTGTAAGTATAGAAGTTGCATGGCTTCGGATCGAACCCCTACAAATATAAAACATTAACTTTGTAGTCCAAAACTATTTCTAGGTTTATATCACAAAGCCTAGACCTCTCATCGAATTCTATTCCATCTTTTCCTAGTCATCTTCACCCACATAAAGATTTGTAGAGGGATGAGCAAACTACGGCTTAGTAAGGGGTAGGGAATTAGTGCTGTACGTAGCAAACGTCATGCAAATTTTCCAAATAATTATTAAGTGAATGTAGCAAATCAAATGTCATCCACATGATGTTGTTCGATCCATTGTGAAATTGGAGAAATTACACCCACTCTAATTTGGGTTGAGGAGTTTTGTAAGCTAAATTACAAATGACACCAAACCCAGGAATGTGTAATAGAAACGCTCTGGCTCCTCCCAAAAAAAATATCAAGCTAGGCCTTGATCTTCATTACAGGCTCCTCCCCTGCCAGTTAGTTCATTGAGGTATAAGAACAGTACTTCATTTTCCTCCTCGAGAGGTTAGTATCTAATGTCATAATCTTAAATGCGATCCCCTAGTAGGTTGAGATGCATGTCCAGTTTAAGGGTTAGGTTAGCCATCATTATTCCATTGAAGTTGGTGGTCAGAGAATTTAGTAGATACAACAAAATAATAAAGTATTCCAATAGCAAAATATACAAAATAGCAGTTTCTAAGCATACGCATGGCACATACACATCCAAAACTACTTACAAGCATAACTAAGTACAATAGCTTACAATCCCCTTGTACTCGAAGCATACCCATATATGCGGTGAAGCTTTAATATTAAAATCCTATATGATGTACAAATGCTTTAGGATTCAAAAGGCTTGCAAAATGCTATCCTAGGTAAAGTTTTAAATTTAGTTATAGAGAAATCTTTTTTGATTTTGTCAACAATATATATATATATATATATTTTTGTATAAGTGAATATACTTAAATATATATATATATTTTATTATATACACTTATACA
>JAMXBB010000002.1:74831232-74886475 GCA_024138015.1 Lumnitzera littorea | reverse complement strand
ATAAATTGTAAACCCTACTTTTAGCAAACTTGTGATTCAACTAAGAACACTTTCCAAATATTCCCAAGGATAAACTAAGCTAAGAATCCAAGTTTACATTTAAAAACGAATTTAATTTTCCAATTCGAAACCCTATTATCGATAAAACTCGAATACGAGAACCATAGACTTTAAACGCAAAACCCTAAAACAATTAAGGACTTATAACCCTAAGCGGCTAATTAAGAATTTAATTTGAATAATTTTATTCAATTTTAGAAACTGTCATAATTTTATAGAAATTTAATCATAACTTACAAATCAATTTAAGAGATAAACTCTAAAAGAATTTCAAATCAAACAATCTCCTTATCTTTATACATAAGATTTGTACACATGAATAAGTAAACCAACCAATCATCCTAAATAACTTATCAATTGATAAATGTAAACCCTACTTTTAGTGGGCCCATGATTCAATCAAAAGTACTGTCCGAACGTTTCCAAGGATCAACTAAACTAAAAACTTAAGTTTACATTTAGAAACGAATTAAATTTTTACAATTCAAAAGCCAATTGTCGATAAAACCCGAGCTTGAAGAATTGCGAGCTCTAAAGCTACTTAAAACCCTAAACCTTAAAACCATTAAGGAATTTTAACCCTAAATAATTAATCGATAATTTAATTTGAATAATTCCATTCAACTTTAGAAAATTTCACAATTCTACAAAAATCAAATCATAAATCACAAAACAATGTAAGATAAAAATCCTAAAACAATTTTCTATAAGGCTATGCCCTTATCTTCATGCATAAGCCTTACACATAAATAAGTAGACCAACCAATCACCTTAGATAACTTATCAATTGAGAGTTGGAATTATTTATCAATTGATAACTTATCAAAATATAGTGATAAGACAATTTCCTTATCACCACTTCACTTATACTACATATGGACAAATTTTCACAAGAAATCATGAGCTTAACTTTAATAAAGGTGACAAGACCACTCCATGGCATAAAGAGACTTCCAATAGCAGATTTAAACAAGGAGGAATGGGGGGCCATACTCTTGTCTTTCAAGCATCAATCACTTTCTCTTACACATCACTATTCACCCCTTAATGCTTACATCATCAAGAGTTGCAATTGTTGACTTTTTGTAAGCTTTAAGACAACACTTTCAAGACATTTAAACACTCCTTCTCTCTTCATTCCAACCGGCTGCACTCCTCCCCATTTCTCTCACTTTCAAATTCATTTTCACTTCATCTTTCTCTCTTTAGAAACAAACATAAAAAGGGGAAACAACTTTACCCCACAAAATCCATTTTCTTCCATTTTCAAAGCTTCAACTCACGGCATTTTTTTTCTTTGTTCATGTGCCATTTTCTTTCATCATTTAAGATCATCTAAGACCATTAGAATCTTCCATAAACCCCTTTCCAAAAGACCAAAGAATTCGGGTTTCAAAAGGTAAGCAAAAAGGAGGAAGCAAAGTTAAAGGCTTAAGAGGAACCTTAGTGTACAACCACCAAACTTTGCGTTAAGGACAAGTAAGTGATTCTTGTGATGTGTGGATTAATATTTATGTTAGAAGACTTGGATTTCTTGAAGATATGAGTAAGGTTTGAGTTGTTATAGCACAAAAATTCGTTTTAAGAAACAAACCCTAAAACCATTACATGAAGTTGAAATATGAGCATGTAAAGTTGGTGTTTTGTATGGACATTTGTTTAATGCTTTGGATGGAAGATTTTAAGCTAAGGAAATCTTGAAATGAGAACTTTGATGAAGGGTAAGCATGCTGGACGTGAAGGTTCCATGATCATTTGAATGTTGATTTTGTTTCCATTAAGTTAAACATGCTCAAATCTAGACTTAAGTTAAGGAAAAATCCATCACATGAAGTTTTATGAAGAAATCAACTTTGTATGACATGAGCCATGACATGGAGGTTTTATGAAGTATTAGATCTTTTATTTCTTTATGTAGAGCATGAGTTAAAGGATCATTTGATGGAAGGAAACCTAAGTTAAGATTTATACACAAGTAGTTAAGTGCATAATCTATCACCTAAACTTAAGGAAATGATGGAACAAGTTGAAAAACCAAGTAAGGACCCCTTAGGATCAACATGAACAGATCTGGAACATGGGTAAATGAGGCCTAAAAATATGATAAAAGTGAAAGAACAAAGTGAAAAGATTAACCAAAGCAAGTATGATTAGCATACAAAGCCTAAAACTCAAAACCGGGCCTAAAACTCTCAAAACAAGCTTAGAACTCTAAGATGGGCCTTCAACAAAAATCTGACCAGCAACTTAAAGTACCAAGAGAAGTTGTTTTGAAGCCCATAAGAAATCCACCTAAGGCCCCATAAGCCCACCAAAATCATTAACTTTAGTTTGAACAAAAAACAAGCCCATTTGACAACTTAAGCCCACTAAAAGGCCCAAGAAGTGGTTGTTAGCCTTAGGAATATAAATCAAAGTTGTAAATCTGATCTCAAGGAGTATTTTAAGCTTAGGATAAAATCTAAAGACCAAGCCCAAAGAAATTCTTAAGTTATCAAAAAGGCCAATTACCAGACAAGGCCCAAAAACACTCCAACACATGAGGAACACTACTGTTCTGACCCATGGATAGAATTGTATACCTCATTTCGAAAATCTAACCTTACCACGTTAAAGTACACTCGAAAACGATGAAGATTGACTATAAGATCATAAAAATCGGATTTAAAATGAGAAAGTTATACGCGATTGAACTTTTAAGTAAAACCGAGAAAAATTATAAAACCAATTCCAAAGTATAACTTAAAGGGTTTTAGCTTAGTTTTCTAGGTTTTAATTCAAATCCTTATAGTATCGTATTTGCGATGTCCAGGGGACTCGGCTTTGGGGAGACGACCTATCCCAGATTATTTTGATTGATCCACATAACTGGGTGAGTAAATTCCCAATGACTCTTTACTTGATTGTGCTTGTAGAATAGATGCACCTAAACTTATATATATGAATTTGGATGCTTGTGGGATATGGGAAATGCATGTGTATGAATCTGTGGATGAATGTGATGACTTGTTAATTATATCTAATAATGGGAATTGCTTGCATTATATATACATGTGAATCGTATGGAATGAAATTGTCTGATCACCCTGAAAATCGAGTTAATCACTTATACAATTAACAAAACAAAATGAATCATGCATACCCCATATTGCATACGGATAACACCGACTGCCGCTTCACGCAGAAGATGGGAGGGGACTCACAGGAGATGGGAGGGGACTCACAGGAATACGAGTTTCCTGCAGGATTGAGCACTAGCTATGCCATCCTATATATATTGAGTCTCTGACTTAAGCTAATGGGCTTACTAGGTGCTGGGAGACGCCAACCGTCGGCGAGGGGCCGAGTCTTGTGGCTTCTGCTTAGGGCGTGTGTTTGTGGATTGCGGAGGCCACCACACCGCTAGACTTGGGATTTTGAAAATATAATTTATTATTCGGTAGGGAAAGTATATATATGTGGATATATACTTAGTTTTGTTTTGACTTAAGCACAATAGTGCTAATGAATTAAAACCCAAGGTCTAGAACCCGGATTTTGGTTTGGGTCGGTTAATTATCTCCAAACCCCGACTTCAGGGGGCGTAATTCTAAGTCGTATGCAGTTCCTAGGTCGCTGCATGCGTTTTTGGCATACTGATTGTTCATGCATTCATATGATTGTACATATAATAAATTTCTGCTATGTGGTATTGACGAGGGTAATTATCTCACTAAGCGTAAGCTTACACCCCAACAGTTCTTTTCCTTGCAGGTTGATCGATAGTTGGGAAATGGGATAGGAATCGAGTGCAGAGTGCTACCATTGAATCAGTATGATGAAAAGGCTTGTGTAGTTAATTCGGAATACTCCGAAAAAGTGACTAATGTCTCAATTAAGTTTAGTATATTTAGTAAGTTTAGAATTTCCTAGAATTGTCTATCTTATTTCGCTATTTTGGTAGGGGATACCGATTCTCTGCGATTCTGAGGAATTGTATCCATAATTATTTATATTATGTAATGAATCAATGAACTAAAATTGAAGACTCTAGCAAATAACTATTTAGAGTCTTGCAATTTCTGACTTGCAAGGCGATTTTCTTATCATGGGTGCACACGTGATTTGAAAATTTTAGACAATACTACTAGGCCCTTATTAGGGTCGCCACACACCCTAAATTGGTTAGGTTGTAATAGCGTACTGTGTGCAACAATCTATAATTGAAGCCAACCACTTTAGCAAGTAGAGATCGAATGTCATACATAAGGTGTCACAAGCTTAACTAATTTGAAGCACATTAGTCAACAGAAGCATAACAAATATAACTTGAAAATAGTTTAATACCTTATATGTAGATAAAGACTAAGCACTAAAAGCTTGTAAGTACAGAAGTTGTAGGGGTTCGAATTTTATATTATTCTCAAATTGGCATAAGTTGGAATTTTTAGGAAATGATCAATTTAAATGAAAAATTTTAAAATCTATGATCAATAGGTTCTATACTAACATGTTGATATGGGAAATGATTAGAATTAATATTACTTGTTATGAGAATATTTGGCTAAGTAATTGCATTTTTGAAGGTAAAAACATAATTATGAAGACAACTGAGTTTTCTTATAGATAATTCTATATGGACTTAGCGCATGGTTTTTTTGAGTTGGAGAATTTTTTTTTTCACAAACAAAGCTATTATTATGTAATTTGTCTCCAAATGGCTTAAGAATTTTGATATTAATTACTATTTGACGTGTACATGAAGAATTATACGAAGTCTTTAATACTTTAGTTCATAGTATACCTTAGGTGGTTTAAAGATGCTTAGGGAGATTTTTTTTTTTTATTAACACAAAATTATATAAGCCAAGTTATATGATATGAGGATAAATATGATTACTTATCTTTCAATTGATGAATATTATATATATATATATATACTTTGTTGTTTTACTACCATATGCATCATCTATAGTGGATTGGGATCTAAGGAGAGCTCTAGACTTTATGACATAAACTTGGAAGTAGTTTTAGACCACAAAGTTAATGTTTTGTATCTATAAGGGTTCGATTTGAACCCATGCAACTTCTGTACTTAGAAACTTTTAGTGTTTACTCTTTACCTACATATAAGGTATTAAACTATTTTCAAGTTATATTTGTTATGCTTTTGCTGACTGGTGTGCTTTAAAGTAGTTAAGCTTGTGACGCCTTATGTATGGCATTCTATCTTCGCTTGCTAAAGTGGTTAGCTTCAGTTATAGATTGTTCTACATGGTAGACTATTACAACCTAACCAATTTAGGGCATGATAGTTATAAGTAATCTCATAACAAGTAATATTAATTCTAATCATTTCCCATATCAACATGTTAGTATAAAACCTGTTGATCACATATTTTATAATTTTTCATTAAAATTAGTCATCTCCTAAAAATTTTAGCTTATGCCGATTTGAGAATAAGCCATTCTTTGATTAGTATTAAATAGAGACCATGTGTAGTGTATGGGTACACTTCGAGTACTAGGGGATTGTAAGTCATTGTACTTAGTCATATTTGTAAATAGTTTTGGATGTGTGTATGCCATGCATGTGCTTGGAAACTACAAGTTTCTATATTTTGCTGTTGGAATACTTTATTATCTTGCTGAGTGTCTACTGAATTCTTTGACTACCAACTTTAATGGAATAATGATGATCGATCTAAACTCTTGGACTAGACATGCATCTCAACCTACTAAGGGATCGCATTTAGGATTATGACACTAGATACCGACCTCTTGAGGAGGAAAAAGAAGTACTTTCCCTATACCTTGGGGAACTAATTTGTAGGGGAGAAGGCTGTGATGAAGGTCAAGGATTAGCTCGATAAGTTTTTAGGAGGAGTCAGAGTATCTCCATTACACATTCCCAGGTTTGGTGTCATTTGTGATTTAGCTCACAAAACTCCTCAACCTAGACTAAAGTAGGTATAATTTCTGGACCGGACAACGTTGTGCAGATGACATTTGATTTTTCATGGCTAACCCATTAAGGTCTCTTTAGTGGAGTTGTTAATCTATCGAGCTATTTGGTTTCCCCTTTTTCTTAATTTAACTTATACTAAGTCGAGCACATTTAGTATAAGTTCCTCTACGGGATTAAGAAAAAGCTCAAGTTTACGAACATTTTAAAACATGGAGTCTCGCACCTGACCGAGTCAAGAAAACAAGAAATTAAAACCCATAGGTATATGTGTTTTAATTTCAATTATTAGCCTATAATTTTTTTTTTCCCTAAAAAGAAGCTTAAAAAAGGAAATTAGAGAAAATGGGCTCAGGAACTATCCTATTAAAACCTAAAATGGTTACCATAAGAAGGTTTACAAAATAAGTAAGTGAGCCTTTAACTTTTATAAGCTTTTTTCAAAATAAAAGGGGGTCTTCAATAGGGAAAATTATTTCTTTTTTGTACCTTTTAGGGCTACTCGAAATGCCTACATGCCTATTAGTTAGGATTAGACCTATGTGATTTTGAAGGTATTTTATAAAACTTTAGTATGTTAATCTATTTTATTTACAATATATTTCACTTTAAGTATTTACATGTTAATTAATTAAAAAAAAATCTTTTTTGTCCAACTAAAAAAAGAAACTTAGGAATCTCTAATTTTGAAAATATACTAATTAGATTTTTTATTTATCAAAAACGTTTTTCTAAGGTAATGAAACATATAAAAACCCCTTTTTATTTAGAAACTTATAACAATCAAATACACATAAGCTAAACACACAACATATAAATTATATTACAACCAACTCAATCATGGGAAATACAAATTATCCAAGACATCATATAAGAATAACATTTATCAATACAATATCATACATTTACCAATAAAAAAAAGTGACTTAGTAAATTTTATGTACCGTAAAACTTTCTCATATACAAGTTAGTTATGCATTATCATGGCATGCTTAACAACTTTCAATTGTATAATTACCCAATTATTTATGGAAAAAACTTTGTTATATTTTCAAGAAAACTTTTGAATCAAACCATCATATGAATCACATTTTATAAAAAATTCTAATTCAAAACTCAACATCTATGAACAAACACTTACCTTTACATATTCAATATTAAATAAGCATTAAAGTACATATCACACAAACAAGATTTATAATGAATATTTTACAACTTATTCATCAAATCTTCTAATTCAACAAGATTAAAATTTCTTTTATTCAAAATTTAGCATTTGTTAAGATTCCAACAAGAACCAACCCTTATTTCATGTACATTTATCATCAAAAGTGCATCAAACCATTGATTTCCACATAAAAACAATATTATACAAACAAGAATTATAACAATAATTTCACAAATTATATAATAATCTATTTTACCACATATAAGAAGATTAAAAGAATTATTTGTATAAATCATGCATCAAATTTCATCAAGAACACCCAAGATCATTCAAAGGTTTGAATACTTACCTTGTGCAATTACGAATTGGAGGCTAGTGTAGATGGTCTTGGGGTAGTTTTTACCAAGATGGTTATGGTTACCGACTCCTAACTTCACTATAACGCCTTAAAAAAGGGCCTGGTAGTTTTACATAAAATCTTCATATCACGTGTGCACTCATAATATAAAGACTTCTTTATAAGTCCAAGGTTATAAGATTCTAGCTAGCAAGTTTCTCATTATACTTAATCCTTTTACATATATCTACTCAACTGTATATATATAGCTAGAAGTGATCCAGCAATCCACAGTCACCAAAACCACATAAAGTTGAAATCACCTACCAAACAATAAGAGAAGGTATCTAAGTCTTGACATTCATAAAGCCACTAAACACTTCAAAAGTTTAATTCGACTACACTACTAAATTTTCTAAATTTATATTCTACTTTCTCAACCCAATGGAGCACTCTACAATCGAATCCTAGCCTAAGCCTAGCTTTGTAAGACTTGCAAAAGAAACTATTGAGGGGTAAGTTATATCCAGCTTAATGAGTAACCTTTCAACCTTACCATCAAATGATAACAAGTAAGTTGTTTATCAAACATATGAATGCATGTATAAGCATATACAATGCAAAAAGTGTATACAGTTGATTGATAATTGCATACAGCATAGTTTTATGCCCACCATTGCCTGAGTTAGGAAGTCTTTAGGCACGTTAGAACCTAGGTCTCTTCATCTATCATCCAATTGAATATCATCTTTTCTTGGTAGATCCAAAGTAGTAGACGTGGCTTAGCCTTAAGTAGAGAGTGATACTCCCCAAAGCAAAGTAGATCTCAAAGGTTAAGGTAAGAACTTGTCGTATAAGTATATCGTATAATACAACGAGATAATATAAATACGGATCCAATATGCTTAATCTCCTACTTTACTGTATAGTGTTAATGTCCATTCATAATGATGTAAAAGTATTCAATGCATGACTGGTTTATTTGAAGGTTAGATAATTAATAATTCAGTTTACAAGTGACTAACCAATATATATAATAGACACTCCAAAGTCCTATCTACTAATGCATCAATCAATTCTCACTTCTGATATATTATGGTATTTTGGCATGTAAATACAACCAATACAAGCACATACAAATATCATAATCTCTAAACATAACCATTTCATTCATATATTTATAATTAATTAATGCTCTACACTACAAGCAAATATAAGATAAGACAGGGGTTGATATATTCACTCAACCATGAAGCCTAATAATCCCAATAGTCCTTAACTGTATCAACCTTAGGGTTTATGTCACTTGAAGAATATAATTAAGACAAATAAGTATCCTACTTATACTAACCATCTACTTTTCCTTGCCCTAAATTTCTTATCTTAATTGTTTTCATATTTTGGCCATAACTTCTTCATTTTAGGTTCATTTTTAATTATCTTGCAGTCATTTTTCATTGTTTTCGAGTGTTTTTTCATTTGATGAGGTTATTTTTGGGCATTTGGGTTATTAAGGTTTTGGTTTGGGCTCAATTAGTTTGTTAGTCTAAGGTATAGGTTTGTTTACTTTGGGTTTAAGCCTCGTTTTGGGCTTTAGGCTTGGTTTTTGGCATTAGGCCTAGTACTTAATATTTTAGGCTCTCATTTAAGTATTTTAAAATGATTTTTCCCACCCAAATCTTTTAGTTTCCAACTTGGGCTCTAAAGTCGCTCTTATGGTCCTAAATAGGCTCTTTTCTCAAGTTGAGGACCTTAACTCATTAAGAGGCCTATAAAGTATGCCTTGGATGGGCCTTAAGGTCAGTAGACCTCTTGTATATCTTCTTTTGAGTCTTTTAAGGTAAGGTCTAGATCTAGTTATTTAGCTATTGGGCCTTAATCTTGGGTCTTTTAGGGCTTTTTAGGCTTCTTTTGTAATTTAAGGCCTTAGGCGCAATATTGCCTATCTTTTTGGGCTTAAGCCCACTATTGGCCTCAAGTTTAGTCCATTTCTTCTATAGGTACAGATTTGGCTTGTTCATTGTGATGGCCATTAACACCATTTTTAAGTCTTTAATCACCAACTAATCTAGTTTAGGGCCCGAATCCCTTATTACCTTACTTAACTTGGTTAATCAAGTCTAAAATCATACTTAGCACTAAATAATCTTGTCATTAAGTTAATAAATAAAAATTACAGATTTCAACTTCTCATGAAAGTGGTGTCCAACTTAGAGTTCCTAGAGTTTCCATTCTTTTCCTCATACAACACTTATTTTAGGGTGTTTTTCCTTAATCAAAACTATGTTTTTACTTACTTATGACCATGATCTTAACATAATATTGTGAGGACAAGTGTAATGGGGGCCAAGGGAGGGGCAGCATGTTAAAGAAAGTCATGGTTTAGTGCTTTCCTTGGTCATTTAGCCTTAAAACTAACAAGATACTAAACTTCTCTACATGTTAGTGTTGAAACTCTAACTAAAGAGTCTTTTTCTTTCATTAATCATGCTTGCTCTTCATTAAAATTCCATAAACTCCTTAGACATAGTTGTACATAGAGGTGTGACTAACTAAAATATAAGAGACTAACATGAAACCTAAGGAAAAACAAAGAAAATCCTAACTTCACCACTTACTAAAGCTAAGAGTATTGCTCTCCTTTTTCAAGGGTGGTTGACAGCCTTGGGGTAAGATGGTGGAGTGGGTATTAGTCAGCACTAGAGAAGGGTGTATGTGTATGGCATGGCTCTTTGTGGTGGTGGAGTTATGGGAGGTGGCGGTGAAGTGCGTAATGGAAGGGAAGGGAATGTGTCAAGTGAAAAATGAGGGATTTTTGGTAAGGTACTTTAGAGTGTGTTTAGGGTTTGAAAAACAAAAGAAATGAGTAAGTGTAAGGGGTTAGCTAGCATGAGTTTGAGAGAGGGGAAGGGGGGGAGGACAAAGAGTGACACTTTGGGAAGGGAGTACATAGTCACTTTTTGGGACCATTGTACTTACTACTTTTTTTTTGCTAATTTAGAAAAGATCTTGTCTCCTTAAAGGGCAAGATATTTGATGCTTCATTAATCCCCTTGTACTTTAGTCCTTAATGGAGTTTGACTTAGTAATTGAGATGTAATGAGGGTTGGTTGTGGATTAGGGTTTACTTAGGGTAATTAGTAGTGATTAAGCATGATTAGGCATGTTAAGTGTAATAAAGGAAAATTTAGGGTTTTGTCGTGTTTTGATGCTTTACTTTAGTGAATTCAAGTGCCTTACCCATGCATATAGGGTTATCCATAAGGTTTTTTATTTGTTTGTAGTTATCAGTTTGTGTACACGTTCGGAACTTAGGGTTTTAAGTGATTAGTGAATCTGATCACTTTTAGCGAATGGTTTAGCTATATAATTAGGGTTTCTTTGTTGTACAAGGGTTTTAGTTGGGTTTGATAAACCTTCTAGGGTTTTGTTGTTGTTTTAGGGTTTCTCATATATTAGGATTTTTAGGGTTTTACACGTATGATTAGGGTTTTAAGTTTTTACTCTAGTTAGGACTTTTTGACTTATTATTTTAGGGTTTGTAACTTATTATTTAAGGTTCAAAGGTTCTTTTAAGGGTTTTTAATATTTGTTTAAGGATTTTGAATTTATTGTTAAGGTTGTCTATATCATTATTCATTTTTTGCTTAGGTGATCCTTTATCGATTTTAGGGAATTCTCATGGGTTTCGACTATTTGTCTCTTTCCCATCAAGGTTTAGGGTTGGTTTTGTTAGATTATGTTGACCTTGAGAGTTAACATTAGCTATTGGCATTTGTTTATAGGATTTTAGGGCTTTAAGTATAGGGTTCAAATTAAGGTTGATGTTACCATCTAGGGTTTTAGGACTTTAAGTTAAGGTCTTTGAGTGTATTCTCTCAAGATTAAGGTTAGTTATCTTACTAATACTAAGGGCATCTCTCGGGAAATTTTATTAACTTTTGATCCCCTATCTAGGAAATTTTCGAGGTTTACATTCAAAATCTTTGTAACCTTGTACCAATTTCAAAAGACCTCATGCTTTACTCCTTTGATTTCTCTAATAACACTCAAATTTTCTAAGAAAACCTTAAACTAATTGTTAGAGTAAGAGTATAGGGAATTCTCTCAATCTATTTGATAATTCTTGTAATTGTCTTGGAATAAGTCTTATATATAATGTGAAGTAATTAAGATTGAAAAGTTACATGGAACTATATAGTAAATAGCAACAATTTACTAAGGATTATGCACTCTATAATTTAATTGAATTATGCTTATTTATTAGTCTTGTTTATTTAGCTTAGTTGTTTTATTTACTTTTATATATTTTATTATGTTTACTTAGTTTATTGTTCCTTATTCATCTTTGCTTACAATTCATAATTATTCTATATTATTAAGTTAGGTAGTTGGTCATTTAGGGTAAATTGCTAGCAATCTAGGATTCTCACATTCAGGTTTCTTTGTAAGATCAATGTTTAGATTCATATCTATTTTAACTATACTATAACTTGAATGGGTGTACTTACCTAACGCCCGATCATCAGGTTATCTAATAATCTTACTTGATTGATTGTAGATGACAATATTTGAGTATTTAGGCGATGTATTAAATAAGATTGATAATGAAAGTTTTGAGGATAAAACTTTTCTAAAGGGGAGTAGAAATGTAAGCCATGTACTTTTACGAGTCGGCTTCGAGCAGGCAATTTATGGTGCATGTGAAGGTAGCCCGATCATAACGATACTTTACAAGTAAGTTTTAGGAGTTAGTTAAGGGTACTCTATAGGTCCAGAATATAAAAATATAATAAAATAATAATGTTATAACTAAAAGTAGTTAATTTTACTATGTTACACTATGTTATATTATATGTATCCGAAACGTACGGTTTATGTAACAAAAATAAGCTAAATATTAAAAATAAATTATTTAGACTATAAAATTTCAGAATAACATTAAATAATATGTAAATGCACTTTAAGTACAATTATTATATATAAATACACCTGAAATTACCTAAATACCCAAAAACATATAAAATTACCTAAAAATTAATGGCTTGGGGGTAGCTTAGTTCTTAGATAGCTGCTGATTAAAAGAAGACCTCACTTGACACTTAAATAAGCATTTTGAGGGGGGTATAAATGGCTTTTAGAGAGAGAAAATCTCTATTTCACTCTTTGCAATCTAGGAAAAATCATTAAAACTCTCTATAAAATTCCTTAGTATCTTAAGGTTATAGGAAAATTTGTGAAAGGAGAGGAAGATAGAAGGAAGAATGTTGGGGAAAAAAATCACAGGAGAATAGTGCAAACCAAACGAAACCGTAGAGCAAAACCTTAGGGACAACTTAAGTGCAAACCATCACCACCAACTAGTGGAAGTGATGGCGCTTAATAGGCCCGACAATAGGATGGCAGCAATTGGTGGTTGGATAGCCAATTTCCGATGAGTCCAAAATTTCATTTGATTTTCTTTAATTTTCTCAAAATATTAAATTAAACTTGAAAAATATGAAAAATTTTATTTTGGAATATTTTTGCAAGTACAATTTTAGAATTAGTTTGTGAAAATTTTAAGTGGATATATACTATCCTAAAAAAATGGCCTAAACTCACACTAATTTTGAAGTCATTTTAAATAAACTTACTAGAGTAGTTTTGAACTAAAATTTTTTTTGGAATATCACCATATTATATAAAGAAATGCTACGAGAGATTTTGTCCAAAATTATTTTCTATACTTTTCATTAATTTTTGAGCCTTTTAATCAAGAGAAAATGCTATTTTTCAAAATTTTAATTTGATTATTTTTAAGGGAAATGATTTGCACCTACTCTAGAGTTAATGTAAGTTATACCTTATTATGTTCAATGACATGAACTTGAGTGGATTTCAATGGTAGTAAGAATATGTTAAAATTGGTAGTTTTGGACTTATTTTATCTAAAATAAATTATGGACGTTGAGGAGCTAAAGGGGTGATATGTTAATAAGATTAGTGGAAAGTTGAATTGATGTATATTTGAAATGAAATAAGATGCTACAATAAATGACTTGGTGTAAATATGCAAGTTTAAACTTGATCTGAGAGTTTTATAGAGGGTTCATTAGAAGGTCTGTTAGAGGATTGATCTAAAAAAAGTAAGACTTAATCTAGAGGCTAGACACTTATTCAAAGGATTGGTTGGTAAAAGAAGCTAAGCTAGAATAGCTTTGGAGACTTCATCAAAAGGTTACTAATTAATAAGATTGATGTCAAATACTTTGTCAAAGGATTCATGGATAAAAACCATATAATAACTATACTTTCAAAATCTTGTTTAAAGACTTCAATAATAAGTTGGAACTTAATAAATGATCTAATAAACTTACTCAAACCAAATTACAACCACACTTAAATTATTAAAATGACTTCATATACTTTTCATTTAGTAAAAACTAAAATAATTGTGTTGAATGCTAAGGGAACGAGCATGAGACATAAGGCTAACTTACGTTGACATCAAGTAAGTTAGGATTAATGCTTTAAGAAATGTTAGAGTATCATTTTGGGATACTTAGAGGAATAAGAGTGCTTATTTGTGATTATAGTTAGATTGTTTGTGTGTATGCTATGTGCATGTTTGTGATACTAATTTGTGATTGGGAGTTGATCTCCATGCACTGTTTTTAAGTTGACTTTACTTTGACTAGTTTGTCTTAAGTTTGGTTAATCACCTTAAAATGGGACTAAACTTAACTTTACTTTAATACCAACAAGCCTTTAATAGCAACCTAATAGGGGTAATGTTTAGAGTGTCAGACTAAATATCAACACTTCGATGAGGATAGCAAAATTGATTGTAGACTCTGTAAATTTAATCTTCTAAATATAATGTCAAACTTGAGTGTCGTAGACATTTCCCTAAGTCGACAAAACTACATAAAATGAAAACCAACTAAAATTTCGAACTTAGAACTTAAAACGAACTTGAAAGATACAATGATATAATTTGAAAACCCTTATCATGCAAGAAAACCCCAATCCTTACATATGTGTACTTTAAAAAAAAATGTAAACCTAAACTTAATAGAAACCGTAAATATCAAATAAAAAGAATTTTTTTTTAAAAACTCTATAAAATTATCTTAATGCTTGAAAAGTCATAAATCAATAAAATTATCAATAATTTTGTGAAATCATATAAAACTGATAACAAATGAATCAAGGATTATTTCAAGTAATAATAAACAACAAAACCAAGCTAGTTAAAGGAATAAATTAATAAATTTACAAAAATTATTTTACTTGTGTATATAAGTAGCTACCCTACAATATGTATATATATATATATATATATATATATATATGTTGCATAATAAAGCGGTGTTCTTAAATAATTAAGCCAATTAATCCTTAAGCTCCTAAGTGTAAGTAAATTATTCCCGAGTTAGTGAAAAACCCTAAAATATACATAATCTCACTTGAACACTAAAACATACGTAAATTCACTCGAACCCTAAAATCTAGGATGATCAAGGACTTACGATCATAAATAAATAATTAAAAATATAATTTCAATAAATTTTATTTAACTCTAGAAAACTCAAAAATTTCTTAAGAGACAAATCACAACCTATAAATCAATTTGAGAACCAAACCCTAAAAGAATTTCATACAAGACAATTCCCTTATTTTCACTTATAAGCAATGTTACGTATGGATAAATTGTAAACCTTACTTTTAGCGAACTTGTGATTCAACTAAGAAAACTTCCCAAATGTTCCCAAGGATAAACTAAGCTAAGAATCCAAGTTTACATTTAAAAACGAATTTAATTTTCCAATTCGAAACCCTATTATCGATAAAACTCGAATACGAGAACCATAGACTCTAAACCTAAAACCTTAAAACAATTAAGGACTTGTAACCCTAAGCGGCTAATTAAGAATTTAATTTGAATAATTTTATTCAATTCTAGAAATTTGAATAATTTTATAAAAATTAAATCATAACTTACAAATCAATTTAAGAGACAAACTCCAAAAGAATTTCAAATCAAACATTCTCCTTATTTTCATGCATAAGATTTGTGTACATGAATAAGTAAACTAGCCAATCATCTTAAATAACCTATCAATTGATAAATATAAACCCTGCTTTTAGTGAGCCTATGATTCAATTAAAAGTACTATCCGAACGTTCCTAAGGATCAACTAAACTAAAAACTTAAGTTTACATTTAGAAACAAATTAAAATTTTCCAATTCAAAAACCAATTATTGAGAAAACCTGAGCTTGAAGAACTACGAGCTCTAAACTCACCTAAGACCTTAAACCCTAGAACAATTAGGGAATTTTGACCTTAAGTTGCTAATCGATAATCTAATTTGAATAATTTCATTCAACTTTAGAAAATTTCACAATTTTATAAAAATCAAATCATAAATTACAAAACAATGCGAGATGAATACCCTAAAACAATTTCCTATAAGGCCATGCCCTTATCTTCATGTATAAGCTTTACACATAAATAAGTAGACCAACCAATCACCTTAGATAACTTATCAATTGAGAGTTGGAATTATTTATCAATTGATAACTTGTCAAAATCTAGTGATAAGACAATTTCCTTATCACCCCTTCACTTATACTACATATGGACAATTTTTTACAAGATTTCATAAGCTTAACTTTAATAAATGAGACAAGACTACTCCATGGCCCAAAAAGACTTTAAATGACAGATTTGGACAAAGGAGAAAGGGGGGCCATGCTCTTGTCTTTCAACCATCAATTACTTTCTCTTACACATCACTATTTACCCCTTAATGCTTACATCATCAATAGTTGCAATTGTTGACTTTTATGTAAGCTACAAGATAATTAATTAAAGCTTCTTGTACACACTTCTTTCCTCATTCAAAATCTGCCACTCTCTCCCTCTTTCACTCCCATTTTCACTTCCTTTTCTCTCACTTTAAACACAAATCAAAAGAAGAAATCAAACTTCACAAATTCCCAACATTGCTGCTACCATTTTTGCTTCCATACTCACGGCAATTTGTCTTCTTATTCTTGTGTCATTTTCTTTCACCATCTAAGATCTTTTAGAACCATTAGAACCTTCCACAAACCCCATTCCAAGAGACCAAAAGATTCGAGTTCCAAAAGGTTACGAAAGAGGAAGCAAAGTTAAGAGCTTAAGTGGATCCTTTGTGCACAACCACCATATTTTGCTTTAAGGACGAGTAAGTGTTTCTTGTGATATGTGGATTAGTATTGATGTTAGAAGACTTTGATTTCTTGAAGATATGAGTAAGGTTTAAGTTGTTATAACACCAAAAACCGCTTTAAGAACAAACTCTTGAAACCCTACATGAAGTTGAAACATGAGCATGTAAAGTTAGTGATTTGTAAAGATACTTATGTAACACTTTGAATGGAAGATTTTAAGTTGAGAAAATCTTGAAACAAGAACTTGAATGGAAGATGAACATGCTGGACGTGAGGGTTCAAAGGTCCTTTGAATGTTGATTTTATTTCTGTTAAGTTAAACATGCTCAAATTTAGACTTAAGTTAAGAAAAAATCCATCACATGAAGTTTTATCAAGAAACCAACTTTGTATGACATGAGCTATGATATAGAAGTTGTATTAAGTATAAGATCTTCTATTTCTTATGTGAAGCATGAGTTAAAGAATTATCTTATGGAAGAAAAGTTAAGTTAAGATTTAGATACAGGTAGTTTAAGTGCATAATCTAACACCTAAACTTAAGGAAATGATGAAACAAGTTGAAAAACCAAGCAAGAACCCCTTAGAATCATCACAAACAGACCTGGAACATGGGTAAGAGACACTTAAAAATATGATAAAGGTAAGTGAACAAATTAAAAGGATTAACCAAAGCAAATATGGTAAGTATATAAAGCCTAAAACCCAAAACTGAGCATAAAACTCTCAAAACGAGCCTAAAACTCTAAGTTGGGCCTTCAATAAAATTCTTACCAGCACCTTAAAACATCAAGAGAGGATGTTTTGAAGCCATAAGAAATTCACCTAAGGCTCCATAAGCCCAACAAAGTCATTAACTTTAGTTTGAACAAAAAACAAGCCCATTTGACAACTTAAGGCCACTAAAGAGCCCATGAAGTGGTTGTTAGCCTTAGGAGTATAAATCAAAGTTGTAAATCTGATCTTAAGGAGTATTTTGAGCTTAGGATAAAACCTTAAGGCCAAGCCCAAAGGATTTCTCAAGTTACCAAAAAGCCCATTAACCAAACAAAGCTCAAAAGCACTTCAAAACTTGAGGATCGCTACTGTTCTAACCCATGGACAGATTTGCATGCCTCATTTTGAAAATATAACCTCACTAAGTTAAAGTACACTTGAAAACGATGAAGATTGACTATAAGATCATAAAAATCAGATTTAAAATGAGAAAGTTATACGCGATTGAACTTTTAAGTAAAACCGGGAAAATTTTCTAAAACTGTCAAGAGTATAACTTAAGGAAACTTTACTTAGTTTCTTAAGTTTATTTCAATTCCTTATAAAAATTATTTCAATGACCGGGGACACTGTGTATGGAGACGACTTGCCTCCGGATTACTTTGATTGACCCAAATGGCAGAGTGAGTAAATTCCGGATGACTCTTTACTTGATTGTGCTTGTAGAATAAATGCACCTAAACTTATATATATAAATTTGGATGCTTGTGGGATATGGGAGATGCATGTGTATGAATTTATGGATGAATGTGATGACTTGTTAATTATATTTAATAAGAGGAATTGTTTGCATTATATATACATGTGAATTGTATGGAATGAAATTGTCTGATCACCCTGAAATTCGAGATAATCACTTATCTAATTAAGAAATCAAAATGAATCATGCATACCCCATATAGCATATGGATAACACCGACTGCCGCTTCATACAGAAGATGGGAGGGGACTCATAAGAATACGAGTTTCCTACAGGATTGGGCACTAGCTATGCCATCATATATATTGAGTCTCTGTCTTAAGCTGATGGGCTTACTAGGCGCCAGGAGACGCCAACCGTCGGCGAGAGGCCAAGTCTTGTGGTTTCTACTTAGGGCGTGTGTTTGTAGACTGCGGGGGCCACTACACTGCTAGACTTGGGATTTTAAAAGATATGATTTGATTTTGGTAAAGGAAGTATACATATATATATATATATAGAGTTTTGTTTTGGCATGAGCACGGTAGTGCAAATGAAATAAAACCAAAGGTCTAGAACCTGGATTGTGATTTGGGTCGGTTAATTATCTCCAAACCCCGACTTCAGGGGGCGTAATTCTGAGTCGTATGCAGTTCCTAGGTTACTGCATGCGTTGTTTAGCATACTGATTGTTCATGCATTCATATGATTGTGCATTTAATAAATTTCTGTCATGCGGTATTGATGAGGGTAATTATCTCACTAAGCGTAAGCTTATACCCCAACAATTCTTTTCCTTGCAGGTTGATCGATAGTTGGGAATGGGATAAGAATCGAGTGCAGAGTGCTACCATTGAATCAGTATGATGAAAAGCTTGTGTAGTTAATTTAGAATGTTCCGAAAAATGACTAATATTTCAATTAAGTTTAGTGTCTTTAGTAAGTTTAGAATTTTCTGGAATTTTTTATCTTATTTCGCTATTTTGGTAGGGGATATTGATTTTCTGCGGTTCTGAGGAATTGTGGAAAAATGGATATCTATAATTATTTATATTATATAATGAGTCAATGAACTAAAATTAAAGACTCTAGCAAATAACTATTTAGAGTCTTGTAATCTCTAACTTGTAAGGCGATTTTCTTATCAAGGGTGCATACGTGATGTGGAAATTTTAGGCAATACTACTAGGCCCTTCCTAGGGTCGCTACATTGATCCTTTTTCCACTCGTTGTCAGACTAAATAACAAGAGAGGAGGTCACGTAGGACTATTATGACTCCTAAAGTTTGGACTGTAACATAAACCTTAAAACCTAATTCATAAACACAAAGCTATAAATTCTAAAATGAAATCGTAAAACCTAAACCCCAAATCTAACCATTAAGCCTATACCATAAACCCTAATCTAAAAATTACAAACCTCAAACCTTAAATCTCTAAAAACAAAACCTAAACCACAAAATACAAACCCAAAACCTAAATCTTAAATCCTAAACCAAAACCTTAAACCCTAATCCCTAAACCCTAAACACAAAAGGGTAAATTTCACAAATGCTATCTAAATTTTTCCTATTTCAAAAATTAAATGATTAAAGTTTAAAAGTTCTAATTTGATAAAAACCCCGATCGTCCAACCTTTAAACCTATTCTCCAATGATAAATTATAATCCATAAACCCTAAATCTTAAGTACCAAACCCTAAACCTTACCATAAACACTAAACCGTAAACCTCAAGCCTTAAACCCTATATCCCAAACCTTAAACAAGAAAATTTAAACCTTAAGCCCCAAGCCTTAAACCTTAAAACGAGTACCCTAAACCCAAACCCCATACCTTAACCTCCAAACCTTAACTACCAAACCTAAAACCAGAACCTAAAAACACTAAACCCTATACATAAAACCCTAGTCCTAAACCCTAAACACCAAATGCTAAATCTTAAACCCCAAATCATAACCTTAAATCTAAAATCCTTAACCTTAAGACCCAAACCCTAACCTTGTAATGCTAAACTCCAAATTAGAAACTTGAAAACCAGAAACCTAAACACTAAAACCACAAACACCAAACGCTAAATGCTTACCTTAAACTTGCAATTATAATGCACAAAACCCTAAAAACAAAAACCTTAACCCTAAAAACCTATTGCAAAAGTGAAATCATATGTGGTAAATTCGAAAATCAAACCTTAAACTAAAGAACTCAAACCTGACACTCCAAATCCAAAATCAATCTGTCAAGCCATGTTTTTCACCTCTTAGTTCTTTTAAAATCAAGTCTTCTTTAAATCAATTAATATTAAACCCTTACCTATTTAATACTGACCCTCGACTAAGGTTTAAAGAAAACCGATTCTTTTATATCTTGAAATCATTTTAGAGTCACCATTTAACTGGAGTCGAAAAAAAGAGTTAAGTTATAACTAATTTGCTACTAGTCTTTTGATAAAAACCAATTTTGAAAAAAAAAAAAATAGTCTTCAAACAAGAGATCTAGATTTGGGGTTAGGAATTCTAAACCCTTAGGGTACTATTAACTTTCCAAATTTAATATTAACTTTAAAAAACACCTTTTAATTTTAAAAGATAAAACTTGATTATTTACCTAAATGGGATAATTCAAACAATTTAAACTAAAATGAGAAAATCAGGTTTTTCTTATTTTTATCGTCGCTTCATAGGTGCCTACGTACCTGCTATTTGGGATTAAATGTACGTAGTTCTTTTATGAAAACTTTAGTAGGTGAATTGATTTTAATTTTTGAAAAAATGGTAGAATTTACGTTTTTGATCAGTTCAATTTATTCAAGGAAATTCTCCTAAAAGGTCTTAATCGGTGTTTTATTTTTGGAAACTCTAAAATAGTTCTAATTTGGAAAGGGTCTATTTATTTTTATTTATTTTTAGAAAACTCGATTTTTCTAAGTGTCAAAACAATTTTTATTCACTAACCTATTTATTTATTTTTATTTTTATTATATTATCTTATTTATTTTATTACTTATTCTATCTATTTCTATTAAAGTAAAAAATGAATAAATAGATTGCTTATTTTTTTCTCTCTCTTTCTCTTTTTGTTTTTCTTCTCTTCCTTTTTTTCTTTTCCGTCCTTTTTTTCTTTTTTCTTTTTCTCATTTATAACATTTACAAATAAACAAATAAATAAAATTAAAAAAGAGAGAAAAAACAACAACAACAACAATAAATCGGGTCGACTCTTCGGATTGGCTTAAACAGCTTAGAGGTGGCTCAGATCAACTCGAGGTAGCTTACTTCAGCTTAGATCAGCTCGGTTGGCTCAAGAATGGCTTGGTCGACTCACTTTGGCTTATACTGGCTTAGTCGACTCGCTTTGGCTTGGTCAGTTCAGTTGGCTTACTTCAGCTTAGGGTCGGCTCACTTCGACTTAGTCGACTTTAGTTGGCTTACTTCAGCTCGGATAGCTTCGATTGGCTCTAGTTGGCTTTAGTCGGCTCCGATCGGCTCACTTTGGCTCGAATCGACTCATGTCAACTTGGAAAATTTGATGGTGGTAGTTTTAATCAAAAAACACTGTAGGGGATGCTATCTTAGAGAAAGAGAGGAACTGTGCTAGAGAGAGAAAGCTTCGTTTTTTGTTTTTTTAAAGTGTTTCGAAGCTTTATTGTGTGTTGAAAATGAAGAGTAAATCTCTATTTGTAGGTATCATGGTCGAGTTAAGGATGCAAATTATTAAATGTAATATGATTTTCTTCCATGTTTGGATTGGACAAATCTGGATAATATGTGATGCCAAATAGAAAGTTGCATGTATAGGAGCATGTCTACTACACTTAGTAGTGAATTAGTAAATGATGTGACGATGATGTGGCCGATGACATGGCAACGAAGTGAGAAAAGAAAATAAAAGATATATTTTACACCTTCCATGGATTGAACCCAAGATCTCCAAGTCATATGCAAGTCGAGTTGAGTGCTTATCCAACTAGGCTATTGGTTTTTCCTTATTCTTATTTACAATAATTGCACATATGGATTATGTTAACTTAGACTAGATTCAAATCTAAGCCTAGGCCCAATGACCTTTTCTTTATTTTGTTATATTCTACTAAACTATCTAAAAGATTTATTTATTTTTTCTAAATCTTCTATTTCTTTTGTATTTTTCTAAATTTCTTATTTTTTTGTGCTTTTTCTTATTTTTGTATTTTTCCTAAAATTCTTATTTTTTTTTTATAAATTTCTTTATTTTTTAGGGTTTTCTTTAATTTCCTATTTTTTTGTATTTTTCCTAATTTAGGACTTATTAAGGAAATAAAATAAAAATAAAAATAAAATAAAGGAGATGAAAATTATGTATCTATAGCTGTTCCTTTTTGTAGCAAAATTTAAACAAAACTTTGCCACAAAGATAAAGAGATGCTATTTTTGCCGCTAAGATGACTTTAAAATG
Source organism: Lumnitzera littorea (assembly GCA_024138015.1). Taxonomy (NCBI): domain Eukaryota; kingdom Viridiplantae; phylum Streptophyta; class Magnoliopsida; order Myrtales; family Combretaceae; genus Lumnitzera; species Lumnitzera littorea. The sequence goes on along the minus strand of JAMXBB010000002.1, from coordinate 74,863,875 downwards.
GCTAACTAGGGATTTGGTAAAGAAATGAAACCTGGTTGTGTCTTTGTAGGCAACCTAACCTAAGTGAGAGTGTCTCTAAGGATTTAGCAATCCTAAGCTGATTAAGAGAACTTGGTCACACCCTTCTAGGCTTACTAACCTAGGTGAGTTTGTAAAAAGCGACAAGAAATTAGGATAACACTCCGAGGGTATGCGATCCTTGGGTTTCACCTTGGGTGAGGATAATGCTCTAAGAGCATATGATTCAATGGTTTCAGGGTTTGGATAGCGCTCTAAGAGCATATGATCTGATGGTTTCAAGGTCAGAATAGCCCTCTGAGAGCATACGATCCGAAGGATTCAAGGTTAGGATAGCACTCTAAGAACATATGATCTAAGGGTTTCAAGGTCAGGATAGTACTCTAAGAGCATACGATCCAATGGTTTTAAGGTCAGGATAGTGCTCTGAGAGCATACGATCCAAAGGTTTCAAGGTTAGGATAGTGCTCTGAGAGCATATGATCCGATGATTTCAAGGTCAAGATAATGCTCTGAGAGCATATGATCCGATGGTTTCAAGGTCAAGATAATGCTCTGAGAGCATATGATCTGATGGTTTCAAGATTAGGATAGCACTTTGAGAGCATACGATTTTGAGGGTTTCAAGGTTAGGATAGTGCTTTGAGAGCATATGATCTAATGGTTTCAAGGTTAGGATAGTACTCTAAGAGCATATGATTTGAGGGTTTCAAGGTCAAGATAACGCTCTGAAAGCATACGACCCGATGGTTTCAAGGTTAGGATAGTGCTCTGAAAGCATACGATCTGAGGGTTTCAAAGTCAGGATAGCACTTTAGGAGCATACGATCCGATGGTTTCAAAGTTAGGATAGCACTCTAAGATCATATGATCTAAGGGTTTCAAGGTTAAGATAGCGCTCTGAGAGCATACAATTTGAGGGTTTTAAGGTTAGGATAGTACTTTGAGAGCATACGATCCGATGATTTTTACTACATAAATAGTGTTGTAAAGAGTAAACAATCCATGGGAATCGAAGTAAAAGGAGTTTATTTGACAAAGACAAATTTGTTGATTGGCAATTGTGAAAGATGGAGTATCCACTGAAGATAAAATCCCTGGATAGGAAGAGAGGTGGAGGACACCAGCCATGAGGCCGATAATGTCAAAGAGGATGATTTTGGCCTCTAAGGCTAACTTGGGAGCGATTTTTATGTGGGAGTATATCCCTGAACTTTAGATGACAGGAAGAAAACTCGTTTAAAAACAATTGTCGCTGGGGTAATGGCAAAAGCTTACTGCTAAGGATGACTTTGGAGAAGATGACTTTCAAAAGAAATGAAGATTCCTATCTTGTTGAAAGCTTGGACCACCAAGGGGATATGGAAAAAAGAAAGGACCAAAATGAGAGGGAATCAAATTTATCCCAATTTTTTGACTTACTAACAGGTTTAGATTCTCCCAGTAGTGTGCAGGCCTTTCAACGACACAACAACTTGATCTTTCAAGCTGCCTTTGTCTAAGAGAACGTTTTCTTTACTTCAAGGGCACATAACTTTCCATGACTTCTTCAAATTTCTTCATACCAAAGGATATCTCATTAAAGTTAGGTTTAGTTTAAAAGGACTTCCTCACACTCTCGACTTAAACTTCTCTCTTTTGACTTCGATTCCAAAAATTATGGTCCACCTTGTAAGTAATACCCTATTAATCAATCCGTTACGTCTTTTTCGACTATAATGTAATAAAAGGCTTTTGGTACTTGGTTTCAAAATAGATATTATTGAAATGGCTTTCTATGAAAGAATTGCTCTTTAACCCACGTTTACAAGTTAAGAACCTTATAAGTAAAAATAAAATTATGCTTACCTTAGTTTCAAATATAACTTTTACCAAGGATAAGTTATCTCCTTTAATCAAAAGGACCTTTAAGGAAAGGTGGAATTATAGGTGGCCTATGAGCTATGTGCAAGTTGTAATAATTTTTAGGGGAAAACTTTGGTATTTGCCCAACTTATTTCAAACTTAATTACTTTGGCCGTGTTTTTAGGGCCATTATTTGAAATGTAGGTCTTTATTCGAGAATGGGTTTCTATACCTCGTATCCTTTTGTGCTTTAGAGCTTTGATCACCTTTTTCATTTTTCATTTCACACTCTCATTTTTACTTTGTTTTTTTTTTTTTTTCATTTAAGAAAAAATGATTGTTCCTTCTTTTTAGCCTGCAGCTCAAAGCATACGTGGTTTTAGTGTTTATAATGGATGCCTTTCTTCATCTTAGAGGAAATTAGTTATCAATGGTAACGATTACTTTTGAATTGATGCGACTAAAGTAAGCACAAATTAGTTTTAATTCTTTTCTTTTGATAGATGCTCCTAACCTCCTTTTTGCCCCATTGTGGGGGTGGTTCTTGACAGGGCTTAATCTTTGAGAATACCCCAATAAAAGGTCCAACGAGGTTGATAAAGGATTTTATGTTTGGGATATTGAAAAGATTGCCTAACTTTATTTTGATTTGTGTATTAAGTGCAAGATAGACTTCTTTTAAGGAATGAGTTTAATATCGACTCTTAAAGTATCTTAGGGTCAGTGTTTGGGATTCGTCTTGCCTTTCTTCATTCTAAACCTTTTAACTAATGAGATATCTTAAAATAGGAGAAATGCAAACAAAACACTTCATTTGAATCACTTATTTTTTACAAACATTGTGAAATTTGACCCTATCTTTTGAATTGAGTTCAATTGGATTACCCTTGCATCAATTAGGTCTTGAACTTTGTTTTTCAATTCCTAGCAGTTGTCAGTAGAATGCCCCTACTGACCCATATGATATACACATTGTGCATTTGGGTCATATTTCCTCGGCTTGTATCCTGGTATTGGGGCTTTCTATTGCAATAAAGCCTCATTTTTTAGTTGGTCAAAGACTTGAGGTAATGAACAGGGATCTAAGTGAACTTTCTTCTGGGTATTTTTGGGCCTTTTTTGCTTAGTGCAGGTCTTGACATTTTAGTATTTATATATGCCCTTGAATTTAGTAGGGTTGGTCTTTTTCCAGTCAACCTCACTATCCTTATGGCTTCTTTAATTCGACTCCCTATAAGTACAATGTCTGTAAAGCTGGCCATTGTATTACCCAATAAGTGTGCATAATATGGTTCCTCCAATGAGTCAATAAAAATAGATATTAATTCTTTTTCAGAGAGAAGAGGAATGATTTTGGTTGCCATGCACCTCCATCTTTGGGCGTATTCCTTAAACGACTCATTTTTCCTTTTTCTTATTGTGCACAAGTCTCAAATTGAAGGAGCTATCTCAATGTTTAACTTGTATTGCTCATAAAATGCCTGAGCCAATTTCTCCTAAGTATTGATCTGGGTGAGATCAGCTGGGCATACTAGGTTAATGCAGGCCCTATTAGACTATCTTGGAAAGTTTGTACCATGAGTTGATTATTTTAAACATATTTACCCATCTTATAGACGTATAATCTAGCGTGTAGCTTTAGGCATCTGACCCCATCATACTTTTCAAACTCTGGTATTTTGAATTTTTCTAGGTAGGCTTTAACATCTAATGCAGAAAAGTCAATGATCCTAGCCTGCTTGAATCCATCATAGCCTCAAATCACCCTCATTTTCTCATTGATTTGTTGGGTCAACTTCTTTTCCAATTCTTTTAGATTATCTTGGTTGGCCCTAGAATTAATCGGCCTTTTATTGATTGGGAATGAATATGTGTTAGGCTCAAAAGTTGGGTTGACTTTTGGATAGACCGCTTCTGAAAAAGACTCAAAAGTTGGATTAGCCTTTGGATAGTTCTCCTCTGCTTCCATGGGTGGAGCCTCAATATTCTTTCCACAACGGGCCCTGAAGTGCTCTTTGTTTGTTGTGGCTTTAAGTAAAGCAACACTATCAGCAAAGAAACTTAACTAATCTATGATTTTTTCCACAATTTGCTCCAATGAATGAAACCTTACTTTTGTAGGGTTAGTGCCATCAAGTTTGTCGTTATTTCCGTTGTTGGCCATTACTTTGGATAAGAATCCTCACTTATTAACAACTTCTACATTTTATTTTCTTTATCTTTTTTTTTTTTGAAAGAATTCTCTTGTTTTAAGAAAGGGAAAAGGAAAAATGGAAAATAAAGATAAGACTTATTTACAAGTTGAGAGAAAGGAGAAGAAAAACATTCCTAAGGGATTAGGAGCTCAAATATTTACAATTCTACAAGAAAAAAGATCCTAAGGATATATTAGAGAAAATATTGGAAAGAGTTAGTAGACTCCTCATTTTTGCCATATTTTATTTTTATTTTAGTTGAGCTAAGTTAATAAAAATAAAAAAAATTATTATTATTAACAAAGTATAAAAAAATGAAAAAAAAAGAATAAAAAAAGAGAGTCATGTCATATCGAGAAGTGTTGTATTAAATCGAATCATATTAAGTTAAGTCGAATCGTATCGAGTCAAGTCGAATCGTATTGAGTCAAGTCGAATTGAGTTGAGTCACGTCGGATTGTTTAATATCAAATCGGATAATTGTATGTAATTAATTTAATAAATCATTAAGCTCTTTGAGAGTTGGGTTTTATTAAAATAATTTAGGCCCAGTCTGATTTAAAATAAAATTTTATCTAATTTTATATTGAGCCATAATAGACTTAGGATTTATTAAATAAGTTGTTGGGTTATAACAGATTGGATTGGATTGAGCTTTGAAAAATGGAAAGCCTGAATTAAGTAAGATTTTTAGAAGTTAGGGCGAATTTTCAAAGAATCATTATTGAATTTTTCGTATTTTCGGCACAAAAGATTTAGTTTTTGGTTTATAAATAAGGATTTAACAGTAAAGTTAACTTTTTTTTTTATTCCCACAATTAATTCTACAATTCCCCGATGCCATCCCCAATTCCAAAACCAAAGGCTTGACTTCAAGATGCAATTTGAATTCAATTCATGCCATCCAAGATCGCATTTCATCATCCAAACTTTATTGATACAATTTCCAGCAACTAAATCTAGGAAGCCTTCCTGATAGTCCAAATTTACGAAGTCCCCTTCACCAAATTCCAAGCCTCACAATTCCCTGACACATCATTGCATCAATTCACCGAAAACCTTTGCACTGAAAATCAAAAGTCAACTCACAAATTGAAGTCAATTTTCACGTCAAAATCCACGCAACCAAAGTCCGTGAAGCCTGACGATCAACTATCCGCAATCTAATTCCGAATTCCAAATCGCCTAAAGCCAACTTTCCGATTATAACTCCCCTAACGACTTCAATCCAATGCTAACAAGCTGAATGCAACGTCTAAGTCAAAAGCCGACCAACGTCCAATTCTAAGCCAATCCAACGTCCGATTGTGAAGCCCATCCAAACTTCGACATCCACAATTTGAAGACACATCACCTTCACTTGACATTCTATGAGAACAATCCACTTCACAGTTACAAGTACGACGAACACCCTGCGGACACAAAACTGATAGGATTGCACATGACTCGACGCATAGGTAAATTTTTATTTTTATTTATTATTTTTAGTTATTTCTTTGTTTTATTAGTTAGTTTTATTGTTTTCACTAATCTATTTTTTTAAAGTGTAGTTCTATTATTATTTTCGTATTGCATCTTTGTTTTCTTAATTTTTCATAAAATTTAGTTAATTGGAAAATTGCATCTTTTAAAAAAATCGTGTTTACTTTTTTTTTTTTAAAGAAATACATATCATGCTATTGAGATATATATCTTACAGTTAGGATTTAGAAAAAATACGTATCTAGTGGTTATGATTTATAAAAGATACATATTTAATGGTTACGGTTTATAAAAGATAAGTATCTAGTGGTTACAATTTAAAAAAGATATGTATTGATATACGTATTGAGTAGTTAAGATTTGGAAAAGATACGTATGAAGATATTTATCTAATTGTATTTTCAACGGATCTTATAGTTAGGATTTAAAAAAGATATTTTTTGATACTTAGTGGTTTTAGAAAATAAAAAATCTTTATCGAGTTTTTCAAAAAGATAATGTTAGTTCGGGTTTTTCTTTAAATTTGAAAAAATTAGATTTCTTAGGTTTTTTTTTTAAATAATAAATTGATAAATAAATGTAAACCTGGTTCGATTTTTCGAAATAAAAAGAATCAACTCACTAAATATTTTATAAAAAAAATAAACAACGACAGGTTTGATCCTGACTAGTGATACGTAGAAACCTTTGAGGCAACTGTATGAAAAAATAATAAAAAATTATCCTTTTCCTTGAAAATTTATAATAAAAAATAATTAAAAATTTATTTTAGTTATCTTTTGTATGTTTAGATATATTTTTAGAAAATTATAAAAATAAAGCCCATTAATTTTTTTTTAGTTTTTACATGGTGACTTAGTCTTAATAGATTAGCCTCCGAACCTAGTTTTTCTGGTTTAATTTTCTAAATATCAAAATTTTTTTAGAATATCCGTATACTAGAGGTTAAATTAGGGTTTTCCTACCTAAAAATCTTAATTTTATTTTTTACCAGTTAAACTAGTTGGCGACTCAAATTTTTAAATTTTTTAAGAAAAGTATTTCCTTAGTTTAATGTTGAGTAATTTGTATTAAGTGAGTTGAGCTTAATATAAGTTAAACTAAGGAAACCGAAATAGGACACAACAAGGTACATAAAAGATGACTTGTAAAGAAATCAAATAGTTAGAAACTTAAGGACATAACTCTCAAACAAAAACTAAAAAATGCAATATGAGGGTATGCGGATGTAGTGAGGAGAACTGGCGATTAAATAATAATGTGGCAAAATAAAAGAGTTTAGGGTTGAGACCTTACTAGAATTCCATTATTATAATGTAGGGAAATTGAAATATTACATAAGAATGTTATTTATACTAAATTTACAGGGAAATGACAATTTTACAATGGAAAAGTTCTATACAAAAGAGTAAAATTATATTTGGTGGTATAGGGAATGTATATTACAAACCTTTTTTTTTTTTTTTGTATAACAGAATTTCGGTAATGTTTAAACCTTTCTTAGGTGACCTGCCCCATTACTATTTATTGGCTAGTCTAAAAGTTGTATATGTAGTTAATGTAGGTTTTAAAGGTTCTTAAATTTACTGACCTCAGTTATTTTAGAAAACACTCTCATTGGTCATATTGAGCTTAAATGGAGTGGTCTAATCAACCCTGAGCAATGGTTACACCATAGCACCCGAAGCTTACACAATGACACTCTTCTTAGGGTTCTAAGATGGCCTAGTTTTGATCGCATCTTGTTATGACCTAAGGGGAACTAGTTGTGGCAGTCGTTTTATATTGTACAAAAGACTATAGATTGAATTTCCTTACAATTGACAATGCTTTATGCGATACACAAGGCTAAGGCTACGGCTATGGCTACGGCTACGGCTACGGCTACGGCTACGACTAACAACCAAGAGTGGCACAAGTGTAAACAATATCATTCCATAATAATAATAATAGGTTATGGAAATATAAAACACAATCTATTTATATAAGAATTTACAGATAAGAAGTTTAAAGCATTTCTTAACTCAAACTACTATTATTTTGTTACATAATTAGATCTATAATCTAGATAAACTATTATGAGTACACTCTGATCATATCTTACTCCCACATCGACCCCCTGATGAACAACTAACCTTGGGCATGTGGCAGCTTGACTCTACGAACAACTTAGCCTACGAAAGAAGACTGTAAGGGTATAAGCTAATTAGCTTAGTGAGATAATCCTCTTAACCATATTACAATCAAGTTATATATTAATTAAATTCAATCAAATGAACGCATGTCAATCAGAATGCCAAACATATACATGTAGGTGACTAGGTATTGCATGCAACTCAGATTTAACGCCCTCCAAAGACAGGTTTAGAGATATATTGACATAGTCAGATCCTAATATCATATTAGAATTTATCTCATAACAAAACTCCGCGTTTCGTATTTAAAATATAATGGTATATCCATTCTCAGTTTTATAAAAAATGAGTTCTACATATGATTATGAGTAGGTTTATGCAGCCTTCACTCACCCTTAAACGAAGGCCTCTAGACTTGACCCTCAGCTAATTGGTTGGTACTTCCAACGCCTAGTAATCTCACGAGCCAAGGTAAGGTCATATCGTACGTGTGCACTGTATGAAATCTATAATAATCAAATAATCAACCTACGTATGGTCTCTCGCTACCTTTGTGTAATGTGATAGCTGGAATTAGTTATGCAATGTATGATTATATGTGTTTCAAGTTAACTTTCTCTAATCGAGTAAAATTAAGTCTTATTATTCAATGATCAATAAGGTCACAAACAATCAGTTCCTCGCAAATCTACTATGCAATAATCAATATGTTATTGTACTTTAAAGTAAATTTACTATTAACAAACAGTTATTATACACAAGCATAACCCATCCCCATATAACATTTAATTATTAAGTATAATTTATATTTGCTAATTGCAAACGTAAGCAAGTATGGGATCATTAGGAAAAACTCACTTAACCATAATCGACTTAGGGGTCGTAATAATCCAAGGGCAGCTCAAGGTCAAGGTCGAGATCACTTGAGAATAAGGAATATAGAAAATTGTAAGTTTGGGAATTTAAATCTAAACTAGTATCGTAATTTGTAATGTTTACTTTACTTAGTTACGTAAAATTGTTAATTCGAGCTTTTTATCGAATTGCGTATAATTTTTTTATTTTAGCTCAGATTGTTATGAATTTATAGTTTATTTTGATTGTTTTTGAACGTATTTTCTCATAACGAAGTCCGTTTTGGACATTATGACTCGCAGTTTAAATTGTGATATAAAAATATTATAAAATTTATTATTTTAATTTAAAAAGTTATAAAATATTAATTTTAGCTTTTTTTAGGATATTTATGATTTAATAATTATTTAAATCATATAATTGATAATTTTATTATTTTAAGCTTATTTTACCTTAGTTATTTATTTTTACCTATTTTTGAGATTTTAGACTTATTAATTTATTATTATTTTTTTAATTTTTTTTTCTAATTTATTATTTTCTAATATTCTACGATATACATATATATATAAATACTTGTATAACTATATATATATAAAAATTATTGTAATATGAAAATACTAGATGTAAATTTACATACATATACCTATTATTACATTGTACACATATATATTAAAGACTAGGTTTATATATACATATACAGATATTCATGCCACATATATATATACATATATAAGAAAAAAAATTAACTTACATGTATATATGAATATAAAAATATGAAGCACATGTATATATATATAATATACGTATACTTACACTTATATATATATATATATATATATATGAAAATAAAGATTATATACATATATACAAAAATATTCATATTTACGTGTACATATATATATATATATATATCAATGTTTAATTTGTGAAAATACTAAATACATACTATATGTATTCTTATTTATATATACATATATATATTTATTTATTTTATTATTATTTTTTTCTTTCGTGTACATGCATATATATATCCAATAGTGAAATTTCTAAATACCTATTCTATGTATTCTTATTTATACATACATGTATATACAGATACCGTATATTTTACATAATAGTATATATATATATATATATATATATGTCTACATACATATATTTATACACACATAAGGGATACATATGTATTTGTTTATCTACTTATGCATACATACATGTATATGTAATAGGATAATTAGTATATACATGCACATACTATTTAATATACATATGTATAAATAAATAAAATATACTTACCTAAATTTGTTGGTAGTATTCCAAAATTTTCTTCTTCTTTTCCTCCTCCTCCTCCTTCTTCTTAATTTTCTTCTTGTTCTTAGTTTTCTTTTGTTTTGCTTTCTTTTCCCTCTTCTTTTATGTGTTCGGTTTCTACTTTTTTTTTTTTAAATTTCTTTCTTTTAGGCGTGATGATCAACAATTAGGATTTAAGGAAACAAATGAAAAAAAAAGAAAAATAATCTAACTTAATCTCTTCATTAAATTGGATAAGACATATTCTTTAATTATCTTGTCCTTTATCTCTTAATTTTGTAACACTTGTAACCAAATTTAATCACATGGACTGCTATTAGAATCAACTGGAGTTCAACATAGAAGGAGAAAAAAAAAATAGAAGAAGAAAAAGGAAGGAAAAAAAAGAAAGAAATAGGAAATAATAAAAAAATATATATGTAAATTTTTTAAACATAAAAATAGTAAAAGTAATATTAATAAATTAACTTTAAAATTTTTTGAAAATTTATCAATTTAATTGGTACCCGTTAAAATTATAATTTTTACAAGTTATTTTAACGATTTTGTTAAAAATTTTATGTGATTACGCGATTTACTCAATAATTGTAATCAACTACAATTATATTACTATTGAGTGATATTTTATAGGCTTAAAGTTATAGTTTTAAGGTTTCGATCAAGTTCGTGTAATTGTACATAAATCGAATTTAGGGTTTTGGTATACTATTTAAGGTTTTAATTAATTTCCAAGGGTTTTATTATCGGTGTTATAGTTGATTTATTAAATTTCATAAACTTTTATTGTTACTAGTTTTATTGACTCATAACACAATTTAGGACACTCAGACTTAAATTAAGGTTCAGACTACCGATTTTCTAGGGTTTACACATTTACCCTCCCCATCCCCAAAATATCCTAATGCATGGGTTATGTAAAATAAATATGATAATAGTACACACATGAAGTTAATAACAGATAAACAACAGCTGAGAGTGAATTCTAGGAAAAATACAGGGAAAGGAGCTTTAGGTTTTTTTTATTTTTTTTTTCTTTTATAATAATGCTACCTTATCAACCATTTGCCAAACCCCGAAGAATATATGCAAGAAGGGTGGGTTCTAGAGGTCCTTAAACTCTGTGACCTCATGTGTTTCTAAAAACAGTTCCTTGGTCATATCGAAGTTTAAGTAGGTAGCCTAATCGGCATTTAATAGCAGTTACCTTACTATGCCCAGAACTTACATAATGCCTCCTCAATCCTAAGGTCCTAAGACACCCTGGGTTTGATTGTATCTATTATGCATCCATGGTACAAAAATAAATTCCCCCCTAACATACATAAAATTAAACTAGGAAAAACGTTAGCACAATCATGATACAAATAATAAAGAATGAAAAAGTAAATAAATTATACTAAGGTGATTTCTAGAGGTTAATTTTAATTTTAGAAAGTTAAATGGTTAACCCTCTTGATGTCCTCAGTGGAGTTGCCAAGTCGTTAAGCTTGGTTTTTGACTTCCTAGATCTTTTAAATCAAGTCTTCTTTAAACTCACTAATATTAAACCCTTATCTGTTTAATATTAACCATTGACTAAGGTTTAAAGAAAGCCGGTTCTTTTATATCTTGAAATCATTTTAGAGTTGCCATCCAATTGGAGTCGGAAAAAAGAGTTACCAATTAGGTGAATTGCTTATAAATTAGCTACAGGTCTTTTGACAAAAATCAATTTAAAAAAAAAAATGGACTTAAAATAAGGGATCTGGATTCAGGGGTTAGGAATTTTAAACCCTTACGGCTACCATTAACTTTCCAAATCTAATATTAACCTTAAAAAGCACCTTTTAATTTTAAAAGACAGAGCTTCATTATTTACCTAAATGGGATAATTCAAACAATCTAAACTAAAACGGAAAAATCATGTTTTTCTTATTTTTATTGTCGCCCAGTAGGTAACTATGTACCTACTATTCGAGATTAGACGTATATAGTTCTTTTATGAAAACTTTAGCTAGTAATTTGATTTTAATTATTAAAAAAAAGATTAGATTTACGTTTTTACCCAGTTCAATTTATTCAAGGAAATTCTCCTAAAGGGTTCTAATTGATGTTTAATTTTTGGAAACTTTAAAATAGTCCTAATTTGAAAGGGTCTATTTATTTTCATTTATTTTTAGAAAGCTCGATTTTTCTAAATGTCAAAAAAAATTTTTATTCACTAACCTATTTGTTTATTTTTATTTTTATTATTATTATCTTATTTATTTGATTACTTATTCTATCTATTTCTATTAAACTAAAAAAATAAATAAATAGACTACTTTTTTTTTTCTCTTTTTCTCTTTTTGTTTTTCTTCTCTTCCTTTTTTATTTTTTCTTTTTGTCATTTATAACATTTACAAATAAATAAAATTAAAAAGGGAAAAAACAACAACAACAAACCGGGTCGACTCAGATTGGCTTCGGATCAGCTAAGACAGCTTACAGGTGGCTTAGGGTGGCTCACTTCAGCTTAGATCGGCTTGTATCAACTCAGTCGGCTCACTTCAGCTTATATTGGCTCAGTCGACTCACTTTGGCTCTATCGACTTCGATTAGCTTCAGTCAGCTTACTTTGGCTTAGATCGGCTCACTTCGACTCGATCAACTCTGGTTGGCTTCAGTCAGCTCACTTTGGCTTGAATTGGCTTAAAATGGCTTGTGTCAATTGGAAAAATTCGATAGTGGTGGTTTTCGTCAAAAACCACCATAAGGGATACTATCCTAAAGAAAGAGAGGAATCGTGTTAGAGAGAGGAAGCTTTGATTTTTGTTTTTCTAAAGTGTTTAAAAACTTTGTTATGTGTTGAAAATGAAGAGTAAACTCCTATTTATAAGTATAATGGTTGAGTTAAGGATGGAAAATATTAAATGCAATATAATTTTCTTCCATATTTAGATTGAACGAATCTGGACAATACGTGATTCCAAATACAAAGCTGCGTGTGTAGGAGTATGTCTACCATACTTAGTAGTGAGTTGGTAAATGATGTAACGATGATGTGGCCGATGACATTGTAATGAAGTGAGAAAAGAAAATAAAAGATGCATTTTGCACTTTTCATGAATTGAACCTATGATCATTAAGTCATATGCAATATCAAGTCTTAGTGCTTATTTAATTGGGTTGATTTTTTCTTATTCATATGTGTAACTAAATTAACCTAGGCAAGATTCAAATATAAACTTAAGCCTAATGACCCTCTCTTTATTTTATTATATTCTACTAAATTATCTAAAAGATTTATTTTTTTTTCTAAATCTTTTATTTCTTTTGTATTTTTCTAAATTTCTTATTTTTTTGTGCTTTTTCTTATTTTTGTATTTTTCCTAAAATTCTTATTTTTTCTAAATTTCTTTATTTTTTGGGGTTTTCTTTAATTTCCTTTTTTTTTTGTGTTTTTCCTAATTTAGGATGTATTGAGGAAATAAAATAAAAAGAGCAAAAATTGGGTGTCTGCACAATCTTAGAAATCAAAGCCTCAAACATACACTTAAACCTAAACCCTAAATCCTGCATCTTAAACCCCAAACTCGAAGCCCAAAACCCAAATCTTAAATAGTAAAACCTTATACCCCTAACGAAAAAGCTAAACCCTAAACCCTTATATGCAAACGTCAAACCATAAACCTTAAACCTAAACCTTATCACGAACATAAAACGGTAAATAGAAAAACCTAAACCCTAAACACTAAACCCCTAAACCTCAAACCCTAAACAAAAACCATAAAACCTAAACCCTAAAGTCTAAACCCTATACCCTAAACTTGAAATGCAAACCCAAACCTTAAACCTAAATCTTAAATTGTAAGCCTCAAAACCCAAAACCTGGAATGCTTAACCCTAAATAAGCCCTAAACAAAAACCCTAAACCTTAATCACTAAACCTTAAACCCCAACCTAAATAGTAAACCATAAGCCCAAACATTAAACCACAAAACTAAACCATAAACTAGAGCCCGTAAGCCCTAAATCCTAAACCCTAAACTATAAGCCTTAAAACCACACCCTAAACTCCAAATAGCAAAACTAGAATCATAGACTTGAAAATAAAGACTAGAAACTTTAAACATCAAATCCTAAACCATAAGTCATTAACCTTATACCCTAAACTAAAAATCTTAGAAAGAAAATCCTTAAACCCTAAACATAGGTGTGTCGAATTAAATGTTGATGGAAGTTCAAGGCAAAGGTAGAGATGGTGGTATTCTTGGGAATTGTGAAGGAGATGTAATATGGTGTTTTGGATTTCCCTTAAATCATGCTTCAATTGATTTTATTAAAGTAACAACTTTGGTTAAAGGTGTCGAACATTCTAGTTTCATAAGAGTCATGATTGAAACAGATTCTAAAGTAGTATCAAGATCGCGATCGACAAATGTTACCAAATGGGATATGTAGAACGACATCTCTTGTACAAAGACCATTTTAGATGAAATTAAGGGTCAAGTCGGCTACATTTGGAGAGAAAAAAATGTAGCTGCTGACTAGCTTGCTAAAAAGGAAATGGAGTCTTAGTTAAACTTCTTTTAAACAAGTGAAACACAATTGGACAAAGAGTTGAAGAAGATCCTCGCATAGGACAAGATAGGGCTTGAAAACTTTAGAATTACATCTTATTGGTCCTTTTATTTTTCAAATATTATGTTGTTGTATGTTTTGGACTGGTTGCTGTCTAGGGAAGTAGTACTCCCATTTTCTTTTTTTTTTTTAGGTCTTTCTATGGGTTGGTCAATGTAAGGGGAGTAACACTCCCTTATTCATATTTTTGTAGCAATAGGTACTTTGTATATACCATCCCCCCCCAGTGTATAAGCTTTCCTATAAAAAAAAAAAAAAACCCTCAAGCCCTAAACATGAAACCCCTAAACCCTAAATCTAAAACTAGATGCCTTAAACCTTATAGCCTAGTGCTAAATCGTAATCTCAAGAAACTAGACCTAATCGCTAAAGGTGAAACCTCAATCCTTAAACACTAAGCCTTAACCTACCTTAAACCCCTAAGCTTCAATCCTAAACACCAAATTGTAAGACCTAAACCCTAAACTCCGAATGCTAAACCTTAAAATAGAAAGCCTAATACTAATATAAAAACCTAAGACCCTAGACTTAACCCCAAATCCAAACCCATAAACCCCAAACTTTAAGCACCAAACACTAAAGTCCAAACTTGAAACCCTTATACCCCAAATCTCAAACTCGAAGCCCTAAACTGTATATGCAAATCATAACCTTAAACCCTAAACTTCAAGCTTCAAACCATAAAACAAAAAACCTTATTCAAAACTATAAAACTTAAATCCTACAAACTAACCCCAAATCCATAACCCATAAAACCTAAACCCTAAATGCCAAACCGAGGCCCATGTCTAACCTAGTTGAGAAGGTGTTCAATTGTTATATAAACCTACACATAGGTCTAACCTAATTGAAAACCAAAGCATGCCCTACAGGGTCATAATTCTCTAAATAGAGAGCCTTAACTAGCCTAGTTAATCCTAGTTCCAAGCCGAGTCTTTGACCTACCATTTACAGGTAATAGCCTCAATTTTTTTTTTTTGTAGATTAATTTTAAACTAAAATAAATTAAAATTTTAAACTATAAAGGTTAAGTTCAAGAGCCATGTACACTTTTAGCCCTCTCATGAAGTGATTATTGAGGGCATATACTTATTTGTATATAAACACATCTAGCTTGACTTTTAACAATAGCAATATAGGGTAACAAAATCTAAAGCTAAAAAGAAGTTCAAAGTTTCACATTACTAAAAATGAGATTTTTTTGGAAAAATTACACCAAATGATATAAATGTTTGGATGTCAGTTCAAACCTTTGTGCACACTCGATTGTAGCTTTGTAACCGTGTTTTATTAACGAAAGTGTGCTATTTTATTTTTACAATTCTTATTCGTGCCCCTTTTAATTATTGTTGCCTTTCTATCTTATTTCGTATTGCTTACAAATTGAGGCCTTGTTGACTATCTTTACGCAAGCTAGGTTTGCTTACTACTATAGAGACAAGGCAATAAGTACCATATAGTTCATATATGTGCTAAAGAAAGCTCAAACCATGATAGTTGGTATCATAGCATAGGTTATTCTAGCGAAAACGAACATAACACGATAAGAGGAACTAAGCAAGTGGCTAGATAGCTTGGAGGAAATTTTGAAGGGTATGACTAAGCGAATAGATGACTTGGTTGCCCTTTCTGTGAGGATGGCTGAAGTAGAGATTGATCATCAAGAGATGAATGGGAAATTCAAAAACATGGCTAAAAACTTTGGTGTTGTAATATAGACACTTAGAGAAGAAATGTAGGTGCCAACCAAAGATACGAAATGGGAATTGGGTACTTAAGTTAATAACTTGAGAAGATAGGTAAGTACCTATGCCTCAATCAAGTCTGTTGAAGAGTTAAGGGCATAAGTGATTATATTGACTCGAACTTTGGTGAATGCTCCTACCCATGCCCCTGTACATGCTCCCATACATACAAGACATCTAAAGATGCTTGAGGCTAAGGCCTTCATTGGTGTAAGGGATACCAAATTGCTAAAGAACTTTTTATTTGATATGGAGCAGTACTTTGCAATTGTTGGGACAAATGATGAGAGAACAAAAGTCAATATGCTTCAATGTACTTAACTGATGATGCCAAGCTGTAGTGGCATACCTAGGTATGAGGAGATTCGAAGTGGTACTACATATGTAGATACATAGGCAAAGCTAAAGGTTATGTTGTGGGCTTAGTTTCTCCTTAATAATGTCGAGTACAATGTCCAAAAAAAGTTGAGGGAACTTTAATAGGGTGACAACATAAGAAAGTATGTACGCAAGTTTTCGACCTTGATGCTGGACATCAAGAGCATGGGTGAAGATAAGAAGCTATTTTACTTCTCGGAAGGATTAAAGCCCTATGCTAAGAACGAGTTGTAGAGGCAACGAGTGATGAACTTAGCTACAACACAAGTAGTAGTTGAGCACTTGATTGATTACACTCATAACAATAAAGGGAAGAGAGTGTTGGCAGGCCACGAGGTTAGAAAGTTTGTCAAGACGGGCAAACCCAAAAGTAGGGGAGCCTAAGTTCAAGCAGCAATAGTAATATTAGAGGGGGTTAGAGGAAATCTTACAGTTTTCACCAATCCCAAAAGAGTAGGGTAACCTATGGAGATAAGAAGCCCTTATTCTCCTACTTCTTATGTAATGGCCAACATAAAGTAGCAGATTGTCCATATAGAGTTGCACTTAATACAATGGCTTAAAGGGAAAAGAGTGTATGCTAGGATGAAGAGTTAGAGAGTGATGGCTAGGAACAACCTCGAATAGGTGCATTACACATGTTGTTGGCTATTGGAAAGAGTTCCTTAGTATGAAGTAAGCATAAGATTGATAACTAATTGATTTATGTCCAGTTAAACATTAATGGCAAGAGTGCCAATATTATGGTAGACTTTGGAGTTATACATAACTTCATCGATGTACTTAAGGTAAAAAGATTAAGGCTTGTTCTTACTGAAGACACTAGCCAGATTAAAGCTATCAACTCTAAGGCTCATCTTATTGAAGAAGTTGCAAGAGGAATAAAGGTGAAGGTTAGAGATTGAAGTGGGAATTTCAACTTCATAGCTGTCCCACTAGATGACTTCAACATGGTCCTTAGGATAGATTTCTTAAGACATGCCAAAGTTATTTCCATGCCTCGGGCTGATTACTTGTTATTCACGGGTGAGAAGCCATGCTGTATATTTGTTTGGAGGAAGAAGGCAAGCAACAATGGTATTGAGGGAAAGAATATTGAGGCTATGATACTATCAGCACTCTAACTGAAGAGATGGCTTAAACATTAAGAGCTTACTTTCTTAGCTATCCTTATAGATAAGGAGGAAGTATGAAAGAATGAGTTATCATGGGTAATAGAGAATGTATTAAAGGAGTACAATTCGGTGATGTTCGATAAGCTTTCGAAGGAATTACCTCTCAAAAGGTTAGCAAACCATGAGATTAAGCTTATTCTTGGTGCCAAACCACTTGCAATAGCTCCATACAAAATGTCATCTCCTGAACTTACTAAGTTAAAGAAGTATCTTGATGAGTTATTAGAGGTAGGCTTTATTTGACCCTTGAAATCACCACATGGGGCTCCTCTTCTATTTCAAAAGAAACAGGATGGGAGTTTGAGATTATGTCTCTACTATCGAGCTTTAAATAAACTGACAGTGAAGAATCATTGTTTGATCCCTCTGATCATTGATCTATTTAATCAGCTAAGCGGGGTTAAGTAATTTACAAAGCTAGATCTTCGCTTAGGGTATCATCAAGTTCATATTGTTGAGGGTGATGAGCCTAAGACAATGTGCATTACCTAGTATGGCACTTATAAGTGCTTAGTGATGCCTTTCGGTCTCATCGATGCTCCTATAACCTTTTGTACTTTGATGAATAATGTATTTTGTGAATATCTCAACAAATTTGTGGTTATTTATCTAGATGACATTGTTGTATATAGCGGGACACTACAGGACCATGTGAAGCACTTCCAAATGGTTTTCTAGAAGCTACAAGAGAATTATTTGTATGTGAAGCATGAGAAATGTACCTTTTCCCAAAAGCACATTAACTTCTTAGGTCATATAGTTAAGAAAGGGTGGATTCAGATAGATTTGACAAAGGTGGAAGCAATTAAGTAGTGGCTAGTACCTAAGAGTGTAATAGAGTTGTAGTCCTTCCTTAGATTCGCTAATTATTATAGAAGATTTGTTGAGAGATATTACACTTAAGTTGTGCCCCCCTTGCAAATCTATTGAAAAAAGATCGAGCATGGTGATAAGATGAGGAATGTCAACATGCTTTTGAAGAGTTGAAGTATCTAATGATGGAGGAGCCAGTCTTTACACTTCTTAAGATTTCTAAACCATTTGAAGTCTATATGGATTCCTTAGACATTAGCTTAGGTGAAGTGTTGATGCTTGAGAGTCATCTAGTAGCATATAAGATTAGGAAGTTGAATCAAACAAATCATAGATACTCAATGCAAGAGAAGGAATTACTTTCAATTGTTCACTGTCTAAGGACTTAGAGACGTTATCTGCTGAGATCCAAGATTTTGGTGAAGACAAACGATTTTGTTACCAGCGACATATCGACTTAACCTAAGCTCTCTACTAAGCAAATTAGATGGTAAGAGTTATATGGGGAGTTTGATATAGAGATTGAGTATTGCATCGAATGGATTAATCAAGTAGTAGATGCTTTGAGCAAGCAAGTAGATTTAGCTTCCTTAACATAGATTATGCACCAATCGATGAGTCAAGTCTTTACTTCAATCTAAGAGTAGATCAAATAGCACTTGGGCCAAGATCTATTAGTGAAGAATCTCAAGTAGTTGATTGAGGAAGGGAAGATTCGTAGATTTTGGGTTGAAAGCAACCTCACCTACATGAAAGGATGCCAATTATATATCCCGAAGGTGGGCAATTTAAGAAGGGCGCTAATGAGAGAGTACCATGATACTCTATAAACTAGACATCCTAGTTAGTAGAGAACATTGAACTCGTTGAAGCAGGGTTATTACTAGTAGGATATGAAGGCAGACGTGATGAGCTATACTAAGACTTGTTTAACCTGTCAACAGGACAAGGTTGAGAGACAAAAGACTATAAGGTTATTGGAGCCCTTTCCTACACCATCTTGCCATGGGAGAGCATCTCCATAGACTTCATCACTTCCTTACTAAAAGTAAGGGAGTAGTTATCTATTTTTGTTATTGTTGACAGGTTCTCTAAGTATGCAAACTTCATTCTTACTATAAAGAGTTCAAATATAAAAAGATAGTCTAGCTTTTCTTTGAGCATGTTGTGAAGCTTTAAGGAGTGCCTAGAATATTGCAAGTGACATGGAAGCTAGGTTTATAGGGAAATTTTGGATAGAGTTGTTCTACCTCTTGGGTTTTGAATTAAATATGACCTTTGGCTAATATTTGCAAAGTGATGGTCGAATTGAGAGATTCAAAGGCTTATTGGACGAATACCTTTATGGTCGATGATAAGCTTCTACCATAAAACCACATCACCAACCGGGGAAGGGAGCAGGATTTGAACTTAATCCATTCGATTGAAGACCAATGTTCATGTTAAAAGCCTTAGCAAATGGTGTGTTTCAACCAGTTGGAATCTTTTTGTTTTATTTATAGTTTTTTTTAAATTTTATTTTACCTTTTAATATATATATATATATATATATAGTTATAATACTTATATAGAATTATTCATAATGTTGATGTGGCAATAATGTAGCGATGACATATTAACCTTCTTACCATAATAGCATTCAAATAGGCAAAAGTAGGGACATAGGTGTTGTTTTTTAATAAATAGGGTATGGATGTTACTTTACAAACTTCCTAGTGTTGTTAATACAATTTAATCTAAAACAAATCATAATAATTGAATCACTACTAAATACTTCTTATTTTATTAAAAACTATCTATTTAATCGCCTCATATCTAGCTATATAATATCCACAATCACACATTTTGCAAAGACAACCAAAATTACCTATATATTTCAAATTTAAATTATACTCTATATGCCCTATTACTTTAGCTACACTAAAACCATCTTGCAATTTTTTTATTCTCTAAATATCCAAAATTTAATGGTATTTACTTTTACACACACATTATTAGTGCGTTGGTTACTTATGTATACATATATGCATGCATAGTGTGCGTATGTATCTTAACTCTTTTAAATATTTTACTAATAGTTAACACATCTTACCTCTTGATTAGCTTGTATTGATTAACTTAATAAACTCCTATTATTGATAGTTAAATTAAAAAATGAAAAATATAACCTAGTGAGATTTGCGCGACACTAACCAGCTAACGCTTGACTACTAGTAGTTTGTGGTGAATAGCAAACCACTTAGATTCTAGTAAGTGAGCAATATGCTTAGGAGCTTAGTTATCACTAGGACTTACCGTGGCAAATCTAAACTAAAATAGGTTCTCTGAAATATCAAAGAAATTAGAGGAAAATGGTTCACAGGCAAACAGGAGTAGCCAATGTGAAGCTGCTCAAAGAATATGACTTACCAACGAGCACAACACGACTTAATACCTCATTTGATATCATGCATAAGTTGATATCAAGGTCCACCCGCCACTAATCTTATGCCACTCGACAAGATTAGATAAGAGTATATGAAAGATGGACTTAAAGAGGGTTGTCTCATAAGAACAGAATATTTAATCCTAATTGTAAGTTATCTGTGGCTTACAAGGGAAAGGGACTATTTATAGTAAGTCCCTAAGGTAATATTACAAATAAAGAAATTACAGGAAAGTATATACAAAAAGGGGATTCTTAGTACATACCAAAAAGGGTAAAAAGTACATAAGACAAAATTGGAAAGGTAGTACAATGTCAGATAAGGTAGACAGGTAGTAATGCAAAATTGGTCCTGTATGAAGATTCTTTGAACACAACAGGTGGATGGATCAAGATGTTGCGGCAATAAAGGAACTGGACGAGAGAAATGGTAGCATAATGAGAGAAAACTACTTAGTTGATAAGTGAGTTTCTCATCACTTGGCAAGAATCTCTCGGTAGCAGTTGGTTGGATTACTTGGCACAAGGTCCTTAGTAAAGGAATGGTTGGCAACATCATTATTGAGGCTATAGATTAACATATAATAATGCAGGGAGCTTAAGGAGTTCAGCCACATTCCTTCAGTGTAAAGTTTCTCGTCATTAGTAGGTTCCTGAGAGAGGATTCTTCGGGTAAGGGTTGGAGTCCTTGGAGTCGTGCACCAGTAATGGAACCGATGGTCGGCAGTTCATTAGTTCCCTAGGGTTGTTGAAGATTTGCCCTCAAATCTTGGTCTTTGTCATTATCGAGCACATAGGAAGTCGAATCGGTGACGTTGAATGTGGTAGATATGTTGAAACCTTCAAGTAGCTCAATCTCATAGGTGTCATCATTAATGTGCCTTAGGATCCTGTAGAGTCCATCTGTTATAGGAAATAGTTTGTTTGTGCTTTTGCTAGAGAAGCATTCCTTGCTAAGATGGACCCAAACAAGGTCCCTTAGGGTATAAACGACTCACTTCCTTCAACGGTTTCCCACTTCCTTTTGTCGAGCTACAGTTTTGGCCAATTTCTCGACAATCTTCTGATGTAACCTTTGGCACTCCTTTGCATGCTCTAGGTCGGATTAACTTTCCCCTTGTGTAGTTGGACTGTTAATTAAATCTAAGGGTAGGTTCGGGTTAAGTCCATAAACAACCTCAAATGGTGATGTTCCAATTGAGCTGTGAGTTGAGTGATTGTAGGCAAATTCAATGATAGGCAGACATAAATCCCAATCACAAGAGTTCTTTCTAACAGTGGTGCGCAGGAGGTTACCGACGGTTCTATTCACTACTTTAGTTTGGCTGTCTATTTGGGGGTGATAAGAGGTGCTGAATAGGAGCTTAGTATCAAGCTTCCTCCATATGGTGTTCTAAAAGAAGCTCATGAATTTTAAATCATGGTTGGACACAATACCTTTCGGCACTCCATGTAGTCGCACACTTTCCTATAAAAAGAGGTTAGTGATGAATAAAGTATCATTAGTTTTGTAGTAGGGAATGAAGTGGTCTATCTTATTGAACCAATCGACCACCACCATGATTGAGTCGTATCTTCTTGACGTATGGGGAAGGTCGAGCATGAAATCCATGCTTAGATCTGTCTATGGCTGCTTTGGAATTGGTGGTAGTGTATATTCTCTATAGGGCTCTCTCTTCCCCTTTGCATATTTACACACCTTATACCTCTCAAGTATTCGGTGCACATCCTTCATCATCCTAAGCCAGTAACAATGCTCCTTCAATATCTCAATCGTCCTCTTTTCCCCAAAATGGTCAACTAGACCACCGGCATGAGCTTCTCGAACAAGTAGCTCCCTTGCAGAACTACCCGGTACGCACATTTACTTGCCTTTCATCAAGAACCCCTCACTCAAGTAGAACCTTTCCATAGCTCTTTAGCACTGCATTAGGCTACTAAAGGCCCAAAATGTAGGTCATGCTCATACCGATCAGGTAAAGTGCCGATTCTAAGCACCTTAGCTTGTAATGTTGTGACGAGGGTATGACGGCGAGAAAGTGCATCAACCATTGTGTTGGTATTTCCTTTCTTATATCTGATGACATAGCAAAAGGTCTCCAAGAACTTAACCCACTTGGCGTGACGCTGAGAAAACTTCTATTGCCTATAATGATACTTGAGAGATTCATGATTCGAATAGATAATGAATTCTCTCGGAAACAGATAATGTTGTCAATTCTGGAGTATACGGACAAGGGCATAGAACTTCTTGTCATAGGTTGAGTAATTCAAGGCAACACCTCAAATTTTTTCACTAAAGTAATGGGTTAGCGCTTCTGCACAAGAACAGCACGAATGCCAACACTAGACGCATTACATTCAACCTCAAAAAACTTCTCGAAATCTAGCAGGGTGAGTACTAGAGCAAACGTTAGCTTAGACTTCACGTCTTCAAAACTCCTCTAAGCCTTTTCTATCCAACTAAACTCAACATTCTTCTCGATCAATTCAATGAATGGCCTAGTTATAGAACTGAAGTTCTGAATAAATCTCTGATAGAACGAAGCTAGACTATGGAAGCTCCTAACTCCAATATACTAGTCTACATAGGCCACTCATTAATAGCTCTAACTTTTTCCTCATCAACTCGAACTCCTCTCCCTAAAACGACACATCCAAGGAATACAACCTCGCTTTGACAGAACGCGCATTTTTTCAGGTTATCGAATAATTTCTTAACACAGAGTATGTTAAACACCAATCTCAAATGTTCAACATGACCAAGAAGGTTGGCATTGTAGACCAGAATATCATCAAAATAAACCACAAGGCATTTGCTTATCAACGATTTAAGTGCATGATTCATCAGCCGCATAAACATACTTGGTGCATTAGTTAGACCAAACGGCATCACCAACCACTTGAACAAACCATACCTTGTCTTAAGGCCGTCTTCTATTCATCCCCTAGTCTCATTCATATCTGGTGGTAGCCACTCTTCAAGTCAATCTTAGAAAAGATGCAGGCACCATGTAACTCGTCAAGCATATCATCAAGTTGCGGAATTGGGTATCGGTATTTGATAGTGATCTTATTGATAGCTCAGCTATCAGCTATCAATGCACATTCGCCACGTTCCATTCTTTTTCGGCATGAGTATAATGGGTATAGCACAAGGACTCATGCTCTTACGACATATCTGTAATCCATCAACTCGTCTACCTGTTTCTTCAATTCAACTACCTACTTTAGATTGAGCTTATAAGCGGGTTAGTTTGGTAAGGCAGCCTTTGGTTAGAGGTTGATGTAATGCTCGATACCTCTTAAGGGAGGTAAACCTTTCAACATCTCAGTAGGGAATAGGTCGACAAATTCTTGAAGTAGCTGCTGCACTTCGGTAGGTAAGTTCTTAGCCTCTTTAACCTCTAAGAATCTCCTAACTAAAAGGAGCACATAGTCTTCGGCCTTAAGTTCTTGAGCAAACTAAGCTTGGGAAATCACCAAGGACTTCTGTTGTAGGGATCTAGCAACCTTTTCTTAGGCTTCTTGCACTTCCTTAGGACTTATAGGTGTTAATATATTTTTCTTCCTATTCTTTTGGAACATGTAGGTGTTTCTATACCCATTGTGTAACACTCTCAAGTCAAATAGCCACGGTTGACCGAGTAATATGTAAGATGCACACATAAGAATAACATCACACAACACCTCGTCCCTATACCTATCACCAATGGTAATTGGCACTCCGACTTACTCGGCAACGTATAGTCCTCCTTTCTCATTTAACCAATGAATCTTGTATGGCTTGGGGTATGGAAGGGTTGGCAATTTCATGGCCTTAACTACCCCTTGTGCGATGACGTTAGTATAACTCCTTTTGTCAATTATCACGATGCATAGCTTGCCATTCACCCAGAAATGTGTATGGAAGAGGTTCTCTCTTTGCTTAATCTCGTTAGTCATAAAAGCATTGAAAGATCGTTGAACAACAAAGCAATACTTGGCTCCACCCTTAGGAGGTATCTCAACATTAGGGTCTTCTTGAAATTCTTCTAGCATTTGATCGGTTGCCACTTCTTCCTCTCCTTCACTTGCACTTTCTACTTTAAAGTGGGGCTTGTCTCCCTTTATGGTCATGACTCGGCAATTCGAACATTGACTAGCTATGTGTCTATAGCCAAGGCATTTAAAACATTTGATTTCTTGGGTTTTCCTTCCTAAGCTTTAACTTAGATCTCTTCAGATCTCAGGCTCCTCTATTTTGCTCATGCTTTGGCCTTCTTCTGGTTAGCTCGGCATCTGACCTCGGCATTCCACTTTGGAATTATTTGATGCTCTGTCATTTCCCTATCGGTTCAACAGGCCCTCCTATTTGGCACCAGTATTCAGCTACTCGACATTCGACTAACCTGGTCCTGATTTTACCTTTCAACTCTTTAGGCTACATAGATGGTTTCATTCAGAGTTATGAGGTTCTATAGTTCTACAATGTTACCAATCTCAACCCATAGTCCAGAGATGAATTGTGTTATAGTTTAGGTCTCAGGTTCGTTGACATCGCATCGTACCATGAGCAACTAAAACTCTCAAACATAATCATCTATGAATCCATTACCTTACCTCAAGTCTTGGAGTCGTCAAAAAGTGTCTTATTCATAGTGTTTGGGAACGAACCTACTTCTAAGAACTCTCTTCATTTTGTTCCATGTTAGACTTCGCGTTGGGCCCTCAAGCGAACATTCTGTAGTTTCTTCCACCACATTGTCACATAACCAGAAAATTCTAATGCGGCCACTCGAATGTAGACAACATCTTCATAATTGTATAAGTCAAATATCTTTTCGATCTTCTCTTCCCAATCTAGGTAGTCATCAGCACTACCGGACTAGTTAAAGCTCAAAATCTATACCTTAAGATGTTCGGCACCCTTTGGTGCTCTAAACTCACACTCATCAATCCCAACATACTGGTCTTCTTCTTCTTCGTACTCTTCCACTTTGTCTAACTCTAGCCTCCTTCTTACAACTCTATCGGTACATCGTGGTGGTGCTTGGTTCACTAGAAAGGCTTCCAAAGCTCGCTCGTTCATCTGCCTTCTCAGCCTATCTCTCATCTCTCAACCTTGCTCAGCAACTCTCTTACACAGTCCAGCTTCTAGTACTTTATTTACTGAGACAGCTAAGTTAGCTACAATAGCAACAAGATCTCGTATCTACTCATCAATAGTACATAATGTTTGTTACATAACTTGACCACGACCATGAGCATCACTTTTGACATCGTTAATCTCTCCCTGTACACTAAGGTTCAACATTCTCAACCCAAAGCTTTAGTAAATACACTTCACACGAATGCCTTCAACACATATAAGTATCTTAAACAACAGACTGACTATTACTATACAACTCTTGGTCTCAACCTCAAGCTCTGATACTAGGATTATATGGTGTGCTTAAGAGCTCAGTAACTCTTTCACGTGGTATGGCCTATAGTACTTTGTTTACTAAGACAGCTAAGTTGGCCATAATAGCAACAAGATCTTGTATCTGCTCATTAGTAGTACGTAATGTTTGTTGGGTAACCCGACCATGACTATGAGCATCACTTTTGACATCGTTAATCTCTCCCTGTATACTAGGGTTTGACATTCTCAACCCAAAGCTTCAGTAAATGCACTTCACACAGATGCCTTCAACATACACAAGTATCTTAAACAGCAGAATGACTATCACTACACAGCTTTCGGTTTCAACGTCAAGCTCTGATATCAGGATTATATGGTGTGCTTAAGAGCTTAGTTATCACTAAGACTTACCGTAACAAATCTGAACTAAAATAGGTCCTTTAAAATATCAAAGAAATTAGAGGGAAATGGTCTATAGGCGAACAAGAGTAGCCGATGTGATGTGAAGCTACTCGAAGGATGTGACTTACTAACGAATATAATACGACTTGATACCTCACTTGATATGACATATAAGTTGATATCAAGGTCTACCGGCCACTAATCCTGAGCTACTCGACAAGATTAGATAAGAGTGTATGAAAGATGGACTTGGAGAGGGTTGTCTCACAAGAATAGAATATTTAATCTTAATTGTAAGTTATCTACGGCTTACAAGGGAAAGGGACTATTTATAGTAAGTCCCTAGGGCAATATTATAAATAAAGAAATTACAAGAAAGTATATACAAAAAGGGGATTCTTAGTACATACCAAAAAGGGTAAAAAGGACATAAGACAAAATTAGAAAGGTAGTACAACATCAGATGAGGTGGATAGGTGGCAATGTAACATTGGTCCTGTATGAAGATTCTCTAAACACAGCAGGCGAAAGGGATCAAGATGTTGTGGCAATAAAGGAGCTAGGATGAGAGAAATGGTAGCATATCGAGAGAAAACTACTTGGTTGGTAAGTGAGTCTCTCATCACTCAACAAGAACCTCGCGGTAGCAATTAGTTGGATTACTTGGCACAGGGTCCTTGATAAGGGAATGGTCGACAACATCACTACCAAAGGTATAGATCAACATATAACAATGCAGGGAGCTTAAGGAGTTCTGCCACATTCCGTCGATATAAAGTTTCTCATCATCAGCAGGTTGCCAAAAGAGGATTCTTTGGGTAAGGGATTGGAGTCCTCGGAGCCATATGCAAGTAATAGGACTAATGGTTGGCAGTTCATCAGTGGGGATCTACCTTTATAGGTTGGTCGTATGGTGGGTGTCTGTCCACCTTCACTACAAGGTAGCATGCCAGATCTAGGATAAGTTTGTTCAACTAGACACTGGCAATCTACCCATAAAATAAAATTAGTATAACTAACCATAAAGTCATCATC
This sequence comes from Lumnitzera littorea, assembly GCA_024138015.1. Classification (NCBI taxonomy): domain Eukaryota; kingdom Viridiplantae; phylum Streptophyta; class Magnoliopsida; order Myrtales; family Combretaceae; genus Lumnitzera; species Lumnitzera littorea. The sequence continues at coordinate 74,836,070 of JAMXBB010000002.1, read as the reverse complement.
AACTCAAGCAAACAGATCGAGTTTAATTATTTTTTTCTTCTTTTTTTTCCCCCCCTTTCATTTAGGACAATGCAAATGCACTATATGACTTTCTAACTTCATAATCTTTCTCTTTTATAGAATAATAACATATAAATTAGCTAAAATAATCCATGTAGGACACTTATTTAATTGGCTTTAGTATATTAGGGCATATGGCTATAGAAAGTAGAGTTAAACCAATGTAGGACAAGAGTGAGAAATTTGTGTGCTATCATCAAAATTAATAAATATTACATAATTACAAATTATATAAAAATAATTACCAATATACCATCATGATGTGATATGATGTAGGTATTTATACTAATATCACATTCATTTATAAGATGCAGCATAAATACATTTTTACTATTGTTGCATCTCAAACATGTGACATTAGTGCAAGGATACTTTCGTTGTATATTGCACTTGCAAAGTGCAATTTATGTCCTATGCTCCCCCCAACCCCCCAAAGACCTCTTTTTTTATTCTTTGCATCTAGGATTACGTCCTGGATCATTAGATAGGAATCCAAAGATGAAGAGAGAAACAAAGAATATCACTACTGTATAAACAAAGAGTTTGAGAGTAAGCATTACACAATCTTCAAGATCATTTCTTAGGAGAAAAAAAAAAGAGAGAGAGAGAATAGGTGAGTTGCACGTCAAGGCATACTATTGTACATTTTTATTGATTTCCTGTAATTATAACTCTTTTCATATATCATTTTTAGCCATGAAACCTATATCAAATTCAATTTATCACTTTAAGGAACTCTAACTAGATTTTTCATCCTTATTGAATCATTAAATATATCAAATTTTACTTTTCAATCTATAGAGCCCGAACTGGATTTCTCATCCCCATTCAATTGTTAAACTCTATATCTTTAATTATTCTATCAGTTTAATCAACTAGCTATAATAACATTGATAAGTAGTTAGTGAATATGATATATGAAGAAAAATATATACATATCATTACTATTGAGTAACAAGTATACATTGCATAGATGTTTTTTATCATGTATAAGCCAACTTTGTGTCTAATCCTATATAAATCATTTATTCCATATCTCTTTATGCCTCCTCTTATATTTTCTCACGGTATCTTTAGCTTGTGATGTATTGATTGAACTTGTATATCTAATAAAATTTATCAAGGTTAGATCTACAAAAGATTATTGAATCGAATTAGTAATCTAGAGATTAGACAAATTAGAATTAGATCGATAAACAAACATTATATCATTCAAGAAATGCTTATGTGACTCCCTTTACCATATCTGATGGTGTTAGATATGTCAGTCTCATAGGAGTAAGTGGAGTAACAATGGATAATGACGATAGTAGTATATCTAGTGTGAGTAGCTCAAATGATTAGGTGTCATATGTAATATGATCTGTTATCAATTGTAGAAGGATTGCTAACAAGAGAATCTATAAGAGGATCTACAGCATCATTTATATGAACGTTTATATCAACATCTATAGGAAGACTAGGAGATATGTTTACTAGTTATAGCTACTAATCTCGAGCTCGACTTTGTCCTTATCTTCATCCTTTCTCTCAAGCTAGATACTCCTTAGGCTGTTACTCTTATTGAATTGATCGCTTAGTTTGATACCTCCATATCGCTTTAGTATATGTCTCTTTGCAGTAGCTAAAGCATGCATCTCCTATATATATGTGATCCCTTCTAAGCATCTGATTGTATCTAACTGCATTATTATAGAGTAATCAAGTCAGTTATCACTAAAACGATATGAATTTTAAAACATATTTGATGGTTCATGATAGAAAACTTACCAATGTAGCTAAAAGTGCTCCTAATTAACCGATATATCGCCATGTCACTTTGTAATACCACTCGAAGTAGTTGATAGAGACCATACTAGGTAACATATTGTTGTGCACTAGTTGAACTAGTCTCTTCCCCTTATCCTGCTACTTGACTGTGCATTTAGCATTCTTCCTAACCTAGTCTTCATTTGACTTCCCTTAAAGATTGAATTTGTATTGTAGTTTTCTAGGATTTGTTGTGCACCACCAAACTACCTCATTAATCTATTTGGCTAGTGCATCTCTACAATGTGGACGCAAATCATAGGAACACGACCAACCATATATCTCTCCCCTCTTAGGCCCTAACATATATCCGGCAACAAGTCTAGTATCTTTGGGGCATAAAGCATCCAAAAAATCTACAAAAGACAAACGTATGTCAATATGTAATTTTTAGATAAAACAATTCAAATAATATAAGTTATAAGTGTATTATACCTATGTGGAGGTTTAGTAATCGAGAGCCTCTCAATACTAAAATAAGATGTGTAGAAGTTTATCTAATATCGAATCTATTGTCCCACTGGTATGCCAATGGGCCATGACATGAGACATGTATGTCTCTTCTATGGCATTAGATGAGGAAATTTGTCCCTTGCCCATACCTATAACAAGGCTTCTATGCTATCCATCCCAATTGCCCTATCCTGTACTGGTCGGCATAGATATTGGTATAGCCATGCCAAGCAAGCTGATCCTCAATTGTAGCTATGTGTAGTCTAGAAGTCCTCTAATAATTGTAGGAACATAAGGTAGATGTAGGTAGAATACATATTAGTGAAGAGAAGGCCACTTATCAAATGTAGTATATAAATCCTCGTGTGTTGTTAGATGACAATCTCATTTGCATCTACTGGTAAGTGCCTTAATAAATGACTCATGAGCTAAGATATCCTGACTCTCTATTTGACAATCTAATCTACATTTGGCCTGACTCCTAACAAGTGCTCATATAGTGTGAACCAATTATGTGTCGTAGTACCTATCACTAGTTTTCCATCAATAGGAAAGCTGAGCTATACCACAATATTGTGTAGAGTCAATCTAGCCTCCCCATGGGTCATGTGAAATGTGCAAGTCTTTGGTCTCCTCTCCATTAAAGTAGTGTTAGCTCTTAGTCCTATTGTATAATGGGCAAGTGTGTGATGTTGTACAATCCAGCTTAGTCTTACTAGTCGATCCTATCGTCGTATACAACATGCATCTCTTGATGATTCTTTAATGATGCCTCCTTTTGACGGCATTTAATTGGATTATGCTCTTACAAAATTCAATTACATTAGATATGATCAAAGTATATAAGTAATTTCAATAAATGATGGTTTCATGATTTATACCTCTCTTCTCTGTAATCCCCATACTTTTGCAATTAGGTTCTGAACGGTCGATTTAGGACAATTGTGAAATCAACTCGATTAATTTATAAATTTACGAGTTGGCCGAGAGCATTAGTCAACAAGACCTTACAGGCTTGAATCTCAATAACATAATAAAATAATAAAAATATAGTTAAAATAGTAAATTTTTACTATATTCTTCTATAATTATTATAATTGCATGTAATAAACTTCAGGTGTTAATGAATTTGTAGAGATAAATTACATGAGTAATAAAATTATTAATTAGTACGAAATAACATGTAGAAAATATATATGTTCACTACGTGTAAATGTATACCCATAATTGTTTAAAATACTTGAATAAATGTAAAATAAGCTAAAATAAATAAGGAAAAATAGTAAAAAAAAAATAATAGGTAGCTGGAGTATGTTTGGATCAAGTGTAAAATGCAGTTGGACAACTGTTGAAGTAAGGGGATTAATATTTTGGCACTCATATGCTTAGTATAAAGGTGAATTTGCTAAAGGAGAAAGAAAAAAAGCATTTGACTTCTCAAAATGCTATGCAAAAATTAGGAATTCTCTCCACAAGTTTTTGCATGCAATCAAGAATCTAAGATAAATAAGAAGAGATAAGAAGGTAGAGAGGAAAACTAAGGAAAAAATTAGAAGAAAACAATGCAATTCGGGTGTTGGGAGTTCGAAAGGTTGGACAAGATCTGAGCGTAAGTTGCCACCACCACTTGAAGGAGTGGTCAATGTGTAACTGTGTCGACATACCCTCCCTCTTTAGCGGTGGTCATAGCTTTGACTTTTGGCAATTATTTTATTTTCTCAAAATCTTCAAAAATTTGTTCATATATCAATTGAAGCTCAAAAATTATAAAGCTTGGTTTTCTTACATATTTTTACATATAAAATCTAGAAAAATATTAGTTTGTTTAAATTTTGTAGCTACATACTATATACATAAAAATTACTAACCCGGTTTAGATATTGTTTTAAAACACCTTAATGATGTAGTTTCAAGATCAAAATTTTTCTGCAAGCTATTTAATACTTATATTAAAATGATACATAAAGTTTTTCAACAAAGCTATTTTCTATATTTTTCATGATTTTTGAACCCCTAAATTATAATAAAAAATTGTTTTTTTTTTTAGTAAAATTAATGGATTTTTCTGGATAATCTCACTTGAATTTTGAGCTAAATTGATTAGTAGTGTATTTGTTGTATACTGGTGTTGTTGGATTAAGCTTTATGGATAAAAGTTGTGAATTCATGAAACTACCACTTATATGGGTTAATTTTACAATATGTGATTTAGTGGATAAATATGGTAGATGCATTAAATTTGTTTTCTGAGGAGTAGTGAAGTGTTCAGGGGTTAAATGAAGTGTTAACATGGTTCTTCTAACTGGAAATTAGGAGAAAAGTGGACAAATCAATTAGTTAGAGGGGACTTAATCTAAGTCTAAGGATAACTCAAATGATTCATAGGCAAATATCACATTAAGAACATACTAAAAAGCTAAGTTAAAGGGAAATTTCTATGAGAATTGTAATCGCGGGGGGGCCATTGAATTTGGACCCATATTGCTAAGAATTAGATTAGTTGTTTACTAATTTCC